>JAMKCH010033344.1:0-117361 GCA_023653785.1 Ophioderma brevispina
CGCCACCCTAAAAGTTATCCCAATTCATGAAGCATGGCCTTTTTATTATATAGTACATGGTCAGAGAACCCGAAACATATTGCCCAAATCCGGCATTGGAAAAAAATAGATTATCTATTTAAAAAAAGAATTAATAGATTTTACTTGCTTGTGGCAAAGCCTCCAGCACTGCTAGCAGAGATGGAACAGTGTAATAAAGTGTGAAACATAGGATTACCTTTAGTTTATACCGTAAAATACCGAATATTGTCCTTTGCCCATATATTGCAACTGCCAAACTTGTGCTTCAAAATAATAATAATGATAAGAAATGCTGACCGCATATGTGTCAAACCTTAAAAACAGAAAATCGTAATTAATTGTGAAGGGCCTATCAATATTGTAATTATTGTTGTAATTGTTTCTTTATTTGTCATTTGTATGTTTATGTTCAAAGTTTTCTGAAACAGGCCCCAAAGGATAGCACACAAGTGTTACAGATGTTCATAATATGCAGTGCCATCTTTTTGGCCATTTCAAGTAATACTTTGCCACATTGATGACTACAGTTGCAGCAGCCAATAGGAAGTTTAACATGTGAAATTTTAACAATTTAGACGAACCACTTCAACTGATTGAATAAGTAAGATGTCGTTGCAATCCTAAATGAACACACAACTTAAGAATTGAAAAATATTGATATAGGTATAATTTGAAAAAAAACGAAGTAGTAGTAAGTAAAAAGTGTTTTTTTATGCAATTTTACGAACAACAACTTTGAAGTAGCACCGTGTGTCACCAATTTTAACTTCCTGGCCACAAAATGATACACCATATGCAGCTTGGGTCAGCAGTTGACTGAGTGAATCTGGTAAAATCGGCATTTAAGCATTTGACCAGATATGTAACTTCTCCAATAATAAGAGCAGTGGTATTGATGATTAACTTAAGTATCAAGATTATTAACAGTTAGCTTGATCCCAGTCATTTGTCACCCCTGTGCATATAGTGGTAACCTGTCTTGTTCACTTCACACTTCCATTTTTTTTTTTTCCCAACAATGGAAAGTGGCTAAGGTTACACCTTATACAAGGATGGTGATAAGAGTGAGTAACTACAGACCTATATGTTTTTACCTATTCTTTAAGAATTAAGAAATGCAGTTTCATGATCAACACTTTATAATTATCTAACCAGAAATAACATTATACATCCATGTCAGTCAGTTTTTAGGAGTAAAACATAGAACAAAACACTACATACTGAGTTAATGATCACATCTAAATAATATAAATGATGGTAAAGTAACAGTGCAGTATTTCTCGATCTTAAAAAGGCCTTTGTACTGTTAGTCATGAAATCTTCTTAAAAAACTTACTTCGTCTGGCATAACTGGCAATCAACTTCAAATGGTTTGAATTCATCTAAAAAATAGGTCTCAAGTTGTTAAAATAAACTCTACGCTTTCTGATTTAGGCACATAAATATTGGTACCCCCCAAGGATCTTCTCGGCTCCCTTTTGTTTATAATTTTTGTGAACGCATTGCCTGATTCAGTAAATGTAAATGTGTCATGTTGCTGATGACACAACTTTGTTGACAAGCTCATCTGAACCACTAACTTTTGAAACTGCACTTAAAGAAAAGAACTGGGACATAGTTGCAAATTGGTTTAAGACTAATCATCTAACTGTAAATTTAAGGAAAACAAAGACTACGACGCTTTGACACACGGCAATCACTCAATGTAAAAACATGTCCCTTACATATGATAATAATAATATGAGATTGTTGAAAAATGTAAATATTTAGGCATTGTATTTGTTCCCATCTGTAATGGACGTGCGATGTTAATTAGCATCTAATATTAAAACGTATAGGAGTAATTCGTAGAGTTAAATATTTTCTTCTTTCCATACAGTTAAATTATTAGCAAAAGCCATGGTTTTTCCCACATTTTGACTATTGTAGTCCGGTATGGGTCGAACTTAAAATGCTCATCACCATAATCACCTTCAAATACTTGGGCATAATAAACTGCTCGTGTTATCATCAATGCAGACATCAGGACTCCAATAGACCAAAATGATGAGACTCACTTGGGATTAAATAAACTTGAATATAGATGGAATCAGCCATCTTATTATGACTATTAAATATGTCTTAAAGATATTGCTCCTGATTATATATCAACTTGCTTTACTTTTACTCACTCAAGCCTATGAAAGGTTACTAGAAAGTGGACCAGCAGTATGCCTTAATGGTGCCAGCATGGATATTGTGCTGTATGCGCACTTTGCGCACGTTCGCATCAGCGACCGTGCTTTGCTATTGGGTTACCCAGGAATAATTTCCTTCATGATTTTCCTATAGATTTACGTGTAGCAGACACACACAAAAGGGGTGCATTTCTAGAACTTTAATTATGAGAATTCTTGATTAAACCTGGCAGTAGTCATGCACGCTACAAAACATGTGAGGCCACAAATGTGTGTTGATATTTTAAGAGCAAGCATAATTTGTATTTCTCATGAAATCATACAATCTATCTACCATCGGAATCGGTAAAGATCATTGTTAATCTGTGTGAAGTAAGAAGAAAAACATCGGTGCCGGGCATCGGTGGAACCAGAGATGATGATAAAGTGCCAGCGCGCAATACGCAGTGCCTCAGCTAACTGCACATTCCCTTGTGAGAAGGGGAGTTAGCTTTGCCCGGGAAACATCCCCCACAAACAGTGGCAGCACAACCATACCGTGCATGTATTTGCTCCGTAGCCTCGTAGCTTTTACACGTATTACGCGTATATCATGCCATATTGTCATGCAGCGGTCTTATATATTGCTGTTTATAAATGGTATCCATTTATTCATTTTTTTATTAACGGCTTGGTTAAATCAAATTTGCCCAAAATAAACCGTGGTATCCAACTTGATGATGTTGAAATCACCTGTCTCCTTTAGCGGATGAATTGTCCTTATGCAGATACACCATTCAATTTCAACATATGTTGACTGCACTGAGTTGATTACTGTGTGAATGTGAGGTCTTGAAAAGTTATACTTGATTAAAACAAAAGCCATGGTGTTCCGTAATGGGTGGTATAGTTAAAAGAAAGGAGAAGTGGACTACAAAGAATAGAGGTGTTGGATTGTCCCTTATACACATTTAGGACTAAAATTAGGTCAAAGGAACCTGGTCCGTGCAATTTTAAGACACTGTGCAAAAATTCAATCCTTAAGGTATGTCAAAATTTGATAAAGTTTCATGCCAAAGATTGATGATATTGATGCTGATGTTAAAATGTACTTATTTGACACATTGGTGAGCATATTATTATATGGTCAGAAGTTTGGGGCATTGTGAGTCTTGTCAAAAATTATGAAGTGTGTCCACACTAAATATTGCAAAAAAATGTCCTTGGCATCCCATATTCAACTATAAATGATAGTCAAAGGGATTGAAATTGGGTTCATATCCATATGGATCACGGTTTACAAGAAATGCTTTCATTCTGCGTTAAAAATGATGAGAATGGATCCTGAGCGTTGACCAATTAAATGCTAGAACTTTTTGAAACGCTTGGACGAAACGGAAAGCAAACCAAATTGGGTGTCCAAAGTGAGAGAGATTTTAATATTTATGGTTTGGCTTCGTTTGGATAATATCAGGTGTTGTTGAAAATTGCCACAATTCTTGAATGTGGGAGAAAGGTGTATGGATGTTTATCTTCAAGATTAGAGAGCTCAGACAGAATCAAATGGTCGTTCAATGTTTATATGAATATCAAGTCAGGTTATCAAATTGAGGGGGTTAGGGGGTTATTATTTAAAATGTTGACCAATTTTCAAACCACAGACGATTTATTACATTAATAGAACTTTTCTTGAATGCAAATATAAAAGGTATGATAACAAAGGGGCCTTTGCCCAGGATGTTTGACCTCAATCAATGTCAATCACTCAATCAAATCAATCAATGAAATTTATTTCCTCAATTGGTGGGACGACTACCATTTTTGTCTTGTCTGCCCCAAGTATCACTGTTTGAGAGTAGTAGATTATTGCCTATTCACTACTGGCAGAGCCCCTCCTATATGAAACTGCATTCCCGGTTATGTAACGAGTCAATCTGTGTAAATCTCGCCAAATTTCTGTATGCTTCATTCTCCATAAGAAAGTCCTCATGGACAATCCTGTGTAATTACTATTATTTTTCTCAATGGGCCGGTGGCCTACAGAGAGTATAATAAAGCATACTGGGCTGAAAGATTGCCCGGGAACACTGCATGCATTTTATTGTTCCTGTCTCTTATTAATGATTGTGCAAACTACATACACGACAAAAGACATAAATAAACAATAACATATAGCTGAATTGAGAATGTTATTTAAACCCATCTATTTTAATACATTGCGGTATGCATTTTATTGTTCCTGTCTCTTATTTAAGATGATTGTGCAAACTACATACACGACAAAAGACATAAATAAACAATAACATGTAGCTGAATTGAGAAAGATCTTGAGCATGTTTATATTCAATACAAGCAAAGCAAAGAAAGCAAAAAAAAAAAAAACATTGTGAATAAAAATTATGTGATAAACAAAATGTAGACAAAATGTGGCTATAAATAAGCAAATTACTCCACATGTATGCATATATATATGCCTAAACACTTTTTTCATCTTGATAAATACACTTTTGACTTTGGGAGTAAAAAGACCTGTTTGTTTTATAGTAGGATAGTAGTCAAATCAAAGGATTTAATTTTACGAAATACATTACTTCAAATACACAAAGGGTAGTAAATATATAACTATAAAGATACTGACAAATATGGCTAAAATTATACAATGTGTCCTTTATTTATACTTATTGTATATTCTATTGTGCTTATTTTTATTAATTATAAACAGACTTGAGTTATAACTTAGAACATAATCAGGCCTTAATTTAAAAGATTGCTACACAACAAAAAACACCGCTTTTTAGTGTTTTAATGGACCCAATTGACACAAAATACAGCCAATTTATGCAAATTAGCCTCTAATTATTTCCAACAAGTCCTTGTCTCAACATTCTCTACTATACTTAATAGCCACACTTTCAATTCTTTCCAAGTTTTCAAAATATACTAGCAGAATAGAATCTACCATTTTCTGAGTACAAAAATTATTAAATTTAAAATCATATTATCAATAAATGTCAATATAAATGTAAAAATTACAGAAAACATGATTCATTCATGATTGAACGTGCAAATCCTTTTAAAGGAATTTTTATCATTATAGAGCTGCTTGTCAGTGGAACCAGCTCGCTGCAGATATAAGATGCCATTTCTCTGACATGAGCTTGAATGAGTTTAGGAGTAAAATTTAATTCTGGTGTAGCATTACACTAAAATTTTCTTAGCAATTTTTGTTTTCTTCAGATTATATTTTCTCTTTAATTTGTCATTTACTTTTAGCTTATTTTATGTATATATTGTTTTTATATTTCCTTCATTTTTTCATTGTATTTCTTTAATCTGGACCTCTTGGGAGAGCCAAGTACCGAGTATATGAAGATTTTTCCAGATAAAGAAAGAATAAATAAAGAACAATATTTTCTTAAGTAGTTCAAAGGTTATTCTAACCGAACCTATCATAAAACATTTCTACAATTGACCAATTTTCTGAATTTGTCCGATTCGCAAGTGCTTTCCTTTATACAAGTAATCTGCAGCCTTTTCCGTTCATACACTTTCCCTGGACCAGTGGGAGTTATGATTAATACCCTTGGGAAAATCGATAGCTGGCTCTATGCATATTCACATTGATCATGTTGATAATCTGTATTTTTCATATTTATTTTTATATTTTTTACCTTCTTCTCGGAAGTCCTGGCTCTTCAACATGAACATTTTCTGTGTATATCTCGATCTCCTCTATCACGTATATGAAGGATAAAACTACTGATGATACATTTGTTGGCCAATTTTTGAATTTCCCGCTGACATTATTATGACTCATGTGTTTACAAAACAATCTTATAAATGGCGATTCCCTATGGTAATACGTACACAACGCCGCAGACAGCACACAAGCACGCATAAGGTTTGAGTAAATTTGATGTTCTGTCTACTACTCTCCTGTGTTCAATTCCACAAATATAGCGATAAATGTTGGTTGACTAGGTTCCTTGATCTTTATAGATTGCTAATATTAAATTCCCAGCTTCGTAAGTGTGAAGGAAATATGAAAAATCGCGAGTTATTTATAGCTACTTACGTACGAATCTCACTGAACATTCCACATCTTACGGTGAAATTCTCTGCATACAGCCAGCGTAATACACGGCGCGCTCAAATACTAGACTTGATCAAAATCTTGGATTTGGCACCAGCAGTTTGTACTGATTGTATGGGTTTGAATTGGCGTTTTCTTTTCTTTTTTTGCAGTTTTGCAAGAGGTTAGCACTAATTTTGACAACATGTTGACTTCACTTGCCATATACACTGCGCTATATAGTCAATTCAGTCATGGGCCGATTCAGGGGATGTCTGACATCGCGTTTGTACTGGATTTGTGGGTTTTGTGAAAAAGCAATCAAGTCGTACTTTGAAATGACTTCGTTTTAGGCCAAAATGAGTTCTGATTTTCAAGGTCACGCTGCAGCATTTCATGAATATAATTGGAAATTCAATCTGGGCTACTTCTGACCCAAAGTCCCGGGAAAGGGTTAACATGGGATGGACGGAGTCAAAGATCATAACATCATCATAAATTTTGCCTGTTGGCGTTCGCTTTTCATACGTGGTGATTGTGTACTGCATAATGAAGCCTATTGTAAGGTGCGGGACAGTAATAATGTTCAAATAGACGCGATTGTTAAACCTGTGATGCATCAAACCGTAAAATTTTCAGAAGCGAGAGGACATAAGTGCAAATTTAGGAAATGTCAAATTCCAAGCCATTCAGAACAAAGTATCTGAGAGCAGCACAATTAAAGTGAGCACACAGAGTGAAAAGATAAACATTCGCAACCTAAAAGCATTTCGTGACGCCTGCTAAAAACTAAACGATACGCCAGGGAATTAAAACATTAGTGTGAATGTGTATGTGTATCCGTGTATGTTTCGTGCAAGTGTCCTAAAATGTCGTGTTTAGCAGAATTGACCCGAACCTCATGCCCACCTTGTAAATAAATCCCGGACAAGCCCCACACACTTAATTAGTTGATGGGAGCCCACTGGCCCGGTCCTTTTGCTTTTAAGAAAGTGATTTACACAAACTGCAACCAAAAAAAAACCAAAACCCAAGACATATATAGTAATTAGCGCAAAACTGTAGGAAAAGGGGGCTACTGTTTTATTCCTTATTTATATTTTTTATACTCTTATGTCTTTGTTTTTGATTACACTTTGTTGTAATGTAGTCATTGTAATGTAAAGTACTGATTTTGCCATAAACTTGGCCATCAGTAAACTTGTACATGTAATAGAAGATGAGTGACACCTTGTGTCCTTGAGCTCTCTAAGCCCATTCCGCAATCAATGAGCTCAGACCCTTTTTGTATAAAACATGTACTATTATTTTATTCTGTACTGTTCCGTAACCCAAAACACTATTATTATTACCATTGGCCTCTGACCACACACAACGTTTGTCGGTCGCAGAACATTTATATTCCGCGAACGTTTATCCTGCCATCCCATAATTATTATTATTTTTAAATTACCATATAAGCCACACGCATTTTAAAATAGCCCACATCCCATTAGAGAGACATAACACAAACAATTGCAAACGAATAGGGTTGTTTGACGAGCAACAAACCTACGGTGTGAAAAGGCGTGCCCCAGTGACCTTCTACACTATCAATTACTGTATTGATCGGCTTTAACCTAATGAAATGGCCCATACCATTTAGCGTGAAACGGCAACAAAGGAAGCAACGCATCAATACAATTGATAGTGAAAAATTCACCTAATTCCATTGGCCTGAATTAACAAGGCTAATGAATGAACACTACCAACAATTAAGCTACACAACTCTCCCTAAACAAGGTAATTAAGTTTTAAATATTTGAAAGGAATACTGAACATGTCTTTAGCCCGACTGCTTGTAAACGCTGAAACAGTTCGTACACAGATCTACCGCCGCCCTTCTCAAGGTAACTCCTTAGGCTTTGTTGACATCTGTTAGTCAACACTCCACCACCAATATCTTTGTATTTCCCCGAAATATGTTCCATAGTACATAAAGCCAGTGTAAAATAGCCTCAACTGAGAACCGTCCCATGATTAACTTCCACTGCATGAATTTAGCTTAAGTACGGGTGCCGTAAAAGACGGAAATCATGTCTCAAGTAGCCGCTGCCAATCCTCTGAGATTAGATGAACCACAGTTATTTTCCCCGAAAGTCTCGAACAAGAATATGATGAAAGTTCCCAATTTGCATTAATCATTAGATAACACCCACCAGTTGGTTGCCAACAATAACCCTCGATGACTCATAGTAATTCGGAAGCCGATAGCACACACTATAGTTAAATAACACTATCACGGTTTAAAATCGTTACCAGCAGATGCAGTCTTTACCCGTACACTTCACCGAAGAATTATTTAAACACCAGGCTTATAGGGTTGTCATACCAGTCCGGAATTTCAGCCACCCTACAATCTTAGCCCGAAACGGCGACGCAAACTTGACTCATCTGCCTCATCGACGAGTCCTAGTCCATATTATTTGAAGATGAACTAAAACCTTTTAGAATTCCAAATTGGGATGAGACAAGAATCGAAACAAAGCTGTACTGCATTCATTTATCATTCGTTGGATAATCCAAACGCATTTATTCGAGAAAAACCTTAAGGTTTTAACAGAACGTAAATCCGATAGTTTTGGGATTTTCAAAAGCATACACAGAGACATCTTCAGGACGGCAACTCGCAGCATAATGACCCATCCGAATAGCGGCGGGAACATAACAAGCCCCATCATTGCAAAGGAGGCAAACCCATGCAAACCGGCACAATCAAATTAATGCAACAACCTGGCAACCCTTCCTATGCCCGAGATAATCTAATTGATTCTGCTAGACGCTTCGCTGCAGAGTCACTTTGTCACATATCCGTTAGTCACTGTGAAATAGATATGATGAATGTTACCTAATGCATTTTCATGCCGCTCACCATCTTTTTTGTGTCCAGAAGTTTCCAAAGTGCAAACATACTTGAAAATTTTTAAAAATTATTCCAAAAAGTTGTTTAACACTGATGCAGGCCGAGTACGTTTCGCTTTACTTGTCACAACAACCATAGTGTATATACCCGGGCAAATACCAATTGAAAAACTGGTACTTGGAATGTTTTTCTAGTAGTTAATTACAGTGTATGTAATGTTCTCTAGCAAGTAGCGTAAGTCTGGTCCAATCGATTAGATTTTAAGCCGATTGAGATGAATAGGCCCGGTTGAACAGGTTATCTTTTGAATAGCATCCTAATCACATCCTTCTTTCCTCATCTTCTCTGGTACCATCTATGACCAATGGTTTTTGAGTTATAGGGTAAAAATGTCTAAAATTGTAAAAAAGGTCAATTTCTATTTGTACAGGGGTCAAAATCAGAAGTTGCTCCAATTTTGTTGAAAAATGATAGAAGTTGCTCATCTAGCTTAATGCATCAAAATAAGGAATAGTTTGTACCTTCTGCAGTGTATAGTTATCATGTTATGCGACAAAATAGGTCATAGGGCAACATAATCCAATTGGCGTTGACCTTCTTTGACCCTTATCTCCGTAAGTAAACATTTAACATAATCAAAACTATACTTTTTGGGAGTCCTCTTACCTCAGGCAATAATTTGGCAAGTATTTAAAATATAATCAGATTATCTTTTAATTTTGTATTTTTGTCCTTTTTTGTAATATTGACCTTTTTTCCATTTTAGCCATTTTTACCCTATACTCAACACCAATGGTTGTA
Organism: Ophioderma brevispina; assembly: GCA_023653785.1. Lineage (NCBI taxonomy): Eukaryota > Metazoa > Echinodermata > Ophiuroidea > Amphilepidida > Ophiodermatidae > Ophioderma > Ophioderma brevispina. The sequence goes on from JAMKCH010033344.1 coordinate 9,953, forward strand.
GGTTGGTAACAAACTATAACATTTTTGGGAATCCTGATGATTCGATGGACAATAATGGCATACATTCAACATGATTGGGGCATTTTAAAAGTTTGACCCCGGTTAATCTTAAATGGCCCCTATTGAAAAGTAATACCACAATTTGAGAGTACTACCTACCTAGGCATTGATGTAAGGGTCCATACTAACTACCAAATGGTGGTCCAACCTTTTCTGTAGTGGGAGGTAAACGAATTCCTTACATAGAGCCCCCCCCCCCCTATGATAGTCCCTGCTCCTTGCCGCTTAATGACACTCTGCTTGGTGTAATTTTAACACCACATATCAGTGTTGATTATTTTTTTAAACACTGCTGGAGCCAAATCGACACACTTGTGTTAATTTGAACACTCCTCCTGGAATCATACAGACCCCAGGACCGCAAACCCTCTGGTGTCAACACCTAAAATTGGTGTTAACATTTACCTTTGAACAGCTTACATTTTAGTAGAAATGTTTGTTTGTTATTGTTTGCGTCTATTGTAACTGTTTACCCTCTAACATTTCAAACTTTCATAAGCAGATAACAATTCATAATTAAAATTGTGCAGCACAACACCGAGCGGTGGTTAAATTTTCTATATTTCAACACCAGAACACTGAACAACACTTGACACTGACTTTGGTTACCTTTTAACACTCCGTTTTTTGCAGTGTTTGACAATCATTATGTACACAATGCAAAAACCGATTTGTTTGAAAATTCTTTGGCTGCCCCCATCGGAAATCCCTGATCAGCCTTTAACAACATTTTCATATATGTTTAAGGTGGTCGTGATCTACGTTGTAGAATGTTCCCGAACGAACAAATTCTAATTATATAAACCCACCGGATCCCGTCCCAAAAAGGAGGTTTAGAATGTTATGACGTATCGTGGACGCCTAAGGTCAGAAATACCTTTCACACACAAATAAATAGCCTTTGCACAAGTGATCTGAATTTTATATAATGGAACAGATTGTTTAATGATCTTTACTACTTGATTTTGGTTCAAGAATTTGGTATGTCCAAAACCAAATGACATATACTACACAATTAAGATTAATTATATGTTAAGAGTTCTAGTATCCTATGTTGACGGCGTTGCAGTTCAACGATAACATGTCCTCACAGCGAAGACCTCCAAAATGACAGTAGGCAAAGTTCACATAATTAACTCTAACTCTTCAGGTAATATCCCATGGGAATCTTCTCATGCCTGAAGATAACTTTTGTCCGCCGTTCAAGACGACAAGGGTTAAATTAAGTCCTTCGACGACATAATCCACACTATATCAGTCCAAGATAATCACCCAGACCAAGATTTCTATCTGTCCACATTTGGAATCCTATTTTGATTTCCCACCCTTTCGGCTTCAAAGACGACATAGAATAATTACAAGCACTCTGCTCAACATTGTCATTTTAAAATATAATAAATCCTGGCACTGTGTGGAGCATAGATCTAACCAGTTATTGGTAGATAAAAACCAGCTTTTATAATAACCATCCTGTATAGCTATGGCAACTGCTTACGGCGAACTTAGTTCAATCTCAAAATATAATCTTGACTTCACACAAAGATCCCATCTAAAAATTAACTATACAGCAATCATGCATAAACATAACCTGAATCACAGATCAATTCCCCTTATAACTTTGTGTGAAATTCCCTGATCTTAACAATGTTTTGATTTTTAAAACATAAACAAGTTTGATTCAGTTTCTTAAGTTTACATCTTGGGAATTCACCCCACTCTTCCCCTATTGTGCCATCTAAACAGGTGGCAGCTTGCAAAACAAACTAGGGCTATTCCCCTTTCGTCTTTCTCTCTTTTTTACAGTAAACAAAGTGCTTCCCGTGAAGAAATCTTTTTCCAAATAAATTGAGAAATAATATTTTTAAAAGTTTAATCAGAAAAATGAGGCCATATAACAGAATACTATAGGCCTACACTCATAACGATATACTATAGAACGCATTATGTGACATATTGGAACACCGTCCTTAAGGTACTGAAATAGTACAGTAAATTCCTAGGATGGTTATAACTGTTGAAAACTCTGGGTCCGTAACAAATCATCAAGTAATAATAATAAAAAATTACAAAAGCAGACTGTTCCCATCAAGGTTATTGTATCAAATTAACAGAAACTAGTATGACCTTAAACCGCTCATCATGTTAATAAGTCACAATACAAATAAAATGAATACTGATTCAAGCTTGTATGATTAGATAATTATTTTTTTTTTTTTTTAAATATCTTAAAAGTATGGTTTGCAGTTAAATGTATCTTATTCTTGGTGCTTATATAGTATCAGAATTTACATCTGCAGTAACATGTTTGGAATTTTTTGAAGATTGGGTTCCAGCTTTTTAGATCGGATTTTTTTCTGTAGCCCATATCTAAATAAAGTTTTTTGTTAAAACATGAGTAAAATTACGTTATCTTTCCGGACAGCCTTAATTTATCTCTAACCCAAAGGGAAAAAAAAATCCGCGTTTTTAATAAGTGTTTTGGCCACCAGTACCCACACAACTACAACTACTACTGAAGAAGGAGAACAATGGGCATTACATAACTAACAAGTAAGATACTCATATCGGCAAGATGATACTGCATGTAAACAGAATATGTCAAAATATCCTATCCAAAATAACTCCATTCTTGGTCTATTTATTGAAATACCAACGCTTTTTTTGGTGGGGAAGGACTCTTGAAACATCAAATGAAAAAAAAATGCCAAGAAATCGGAAATAAGTAACCCCATATGAGAATATTTTCCCTCCTCCCCCCAAACGACTCAGGACTATACCTTGTCCATACATGAACCTATAGAATGTATGGGTAAATAAATACAGAATACCCTTGCTCATACATTTTGCTTTTTAACCTTTCATAGATGGGAATTAATTTTAAGATGTATTTTTTCCAATATTTACCTAGGAAAATATCATTCTGGGCAACTCTAACAAAGAAAACGATTTTAATCTTCACCTTTAAAATAATTTTACCTTCGTTGAATTTTTTCCCAGCAATATTCCCATACAGACGGGCCTAAAATATTTGGAACTGAAACAGGCAAAAACATAGCGCGGTTACAACCTACATTTCGTCGGATTTGTTATCGTCGGCTTGCTTTGTGCGAACCTAGTGTAACTAACCTCGTTTGTATAGATAGACTGGTCGTCCGAGTAATGCCTGTCTTTTTTTTTTTATGCACTAAACTACCCTTTTAATACATTCTTTTATGCGAAAAAATCAATGCGAAGGTACTGTCGCACACGGCTTCGGCACACATTACATACAACAAACAAAACAAAACATAACATACCACAATTTACAATACAAAAACCCACAAATACTCCCATCGTCTAATCGATAGGCTTGGAGTATAATATCTTAGAATGTTTCGTAACTCTTGGGGTGGCGTATTCACTAGCTGAGAACCCTCTCAGCATGCAGTGTTTGGGGACAGACGTAAGTCGCAATAATAGAAATCTTAGCTTGTGCTGAGCATGATTGCGACACAACTTACGCATCATTTGGTTGGGGAACGAACCCTGGATGTCAAACCACCAACATGTTCAACAGATCAAAATGAACTTTCCCTGAAAATTATATAATCTGTGCTGTGTTGAATCTCTTCTGACCCAAAATAGGTGAATGCAGGTTATATAATCATGGCACAGTGGCTTCTGCATGGCACAGTGGTTTTTGTGAGTGAATTTGGTGATCATAAGACCTAACGTGGAAAGACAAGGAGAATGTTAAACATTTTTTCAAGGAATACATATTTAGAGTAAAACGCAGATTTTTTTTTTTGATGAGTGTCCCAATTTTAAAAAAACTTGTTTATTTGCACATTTGTTTTGGTATTTGTCTAGTACCCTATACCTGTTAATGGTAATGGCTCAAAAGTGCATATTTGTCATAAAAGAAGCGTATTTTGGTAATTAGAATCAAATCTCTGATGGCGAAGCCTGGAAACGCCAAATATCCATTGTGAATAGCATGTAATTAAATTGAGCAACGGAAAAAAATTTGGTGGTATATTCCACATTTGGAAATTCACCAATCCTCTTGAATTTCCACATGTTGAAATACAAGCGGACCGGTGTATTCCACATGTGGATATTCCCACGCGAAAAATGTGTATCTCCGCATTTTGGTAAATTCACCGGTCCGCTTGTAATTCCGCATGTGGATATTCACCGTGAAAAATGTGTATCTCCGCACGGTGGTATATTCACAGATCGCCGCGAATTTCCACATGTGGGAATTGCACCTGAAAAATGTGGTAATTGCCGCACGTTGGTATATTCCCCGATCCTCGGGAATTTCCACATGTGGAAGTGCACCGAAAAATGTGTATCTCCGCACGGTGGTATATTTTTACCGACCCCGTTCATTTTCCACATTGTTCACCGAAAATGTGTATCTCTCCAGCATATTGGATGGTTTTCTAAAAGTAGTTCATGTTGGCCAATCAGCAACACTGTTAGAATACGTAATGGAACAATTCGTGATTAACAGCCAATCAAATCGAACTTCATTAATTAAACTTCATTAAAAATGACAGGACCCATCTAGGTCTTTCTTAAAATTTCTTAAAAAAAACCGACACTATCATCTCTCCTGTCATTGAAACATGATGATCACAAGAACCCAACTAACAAAAGATGTACTGACTCGCCAACAGATTCTCTGAGCTTTCATACAATGGGGGCGCCATGAAATGCCAATCAAACTCATCGTGCGCACGTTTCGCGATTTACCTGTCCTTCAAATAGTTTTCCAACATCAATAGCTACTATGGCTCGTTCAGAATGAGCGAAATGGTGTGGAAAAAATCCAGGGGTGGGGTCTCTCACATTTGGAGAAGTATGGGTATGTTCCGCCTAACGGACCCCTCTTTTTCAGGGCTATTTTTCAGTCCCGTGACCCCCCATTTTAGACAATTTCCAGTTCCAGAGACCCTAATTTTCATGTCCAAGAAGCCCAGCCATATACAAATTTTCCCTCAAAACTCAAATCAAAAGGTAGCTGAAAATTGAGGGAAATTCCCGGGGAAAATTGCAGCGTATTTTCTTTCTGAATTTTCAGAAACCCTATTCCGGAGACCCCCCATTTTGGGCCTCAAATCACTCCGGAGCCTCAATTTTTGAAATCTGGGTGGCACATACCTACCAAAAAAAAATCTGAGACCCCCCCCGGTGAAAAAATATAAAAAATTCTCACATATCTACAGCCATTATCATCGATTTTTTCAAAATGTAAACAAATTGCGCCCCATTTTTCATCAAAGTCCCATTTTTACTGTTGGACTGTTGTATGGAAATTATTGTAAGAAAGACCCATGTAAGTGGAAAGCGTAACATGCCGTATTTTTCCAAGAATTAATGATATTTATGCTTTTGTTTTACAATAAAGTTCGGGATCCGACTTTTCCTATGGCTGAAAACAGCCGTAATGAAAGCTTCAAGACTGCTTTACAATGCTTTACGTGTCGTTTTTCACAGAACGGGTAAAGTGTTTAAATGTAACGTAACACTAGCTAGTTACTACAAAATGGGGCATTTTGGAATTTATAAGAAAACAATACTGATTGTGGCTTCAATGTGGAAATTCACATAACCGAAAATGTGCATTCTCCGCACTGGGTATTTCCCCGATCCCCGTGTCATTTCCACTGTGGAATTTCCACCCCGAAAATGTGGTATCTCTCGTCTTCTCCGCATATTGGATTGTTTTCTACAAAGAGTGTTCCTATTGGCCATCAAGCCCAGCACTGTTAAATTATCGTAATGGAACCTTCGTGATTAACAGCCAATCATTCGAACTTCAATGTAATTACCCAATTAAATGACAGCTCATATAGGTCCTTTCTTAAAACCGACACTAGCAATCTCTGCTTAAATTGACATGATTGAATCACCAGAACCCAACTAACAAAAGATGTACTGACTCGACACAGATTTTCGGCTGTATTTCATCCAATGGGCGACCATGACAATGTCAATCAACACTCATATCGTGCTCACGTTTCATCAACATCACATTACAACCTGTCATTCAATATTTTTCCACTATCTAGGGGCTCTATTGGCTCTTTGAATAAGCTGAAATGGTGTAACAAAATGTAAAAAAATTAAAGTTGAAAAATTAAAATAGCCTCGACCAAAAGCTACAATAAGTCAATTTTATATGAGGTTTTATTCACCGATCCCCGTGAATTTCCACATGTGGATTTCACCGACAAATGTGTATCTCCGCATGTTGGTATATTCACCGTCTTCCGTGCATTTCCACATGCGATAATCCACCGAAAATGTGTATGTCCACAAACTTGGATGATTCACAGACCCCGTGAATTTCCCACATGTGGATATTCACTCAAAAATGTATATTCCCACATCCGCATTTTTTGGTAATTCACACGACTCTACCCGTTCAATTTAATTTCAAAGAATAATGATAGGATCCACCCGACTTCGGCTAAGCAAACTGAATGTTTTTCTTAGTCCGGTAACTGTAACATTTTGTAACGCATACGGAATTGTAAGCAGTTGTGTTTTCGATGGTTTTGTATATAGTTTTACTACATGACAATGCCAACGGAATGTCAGAATCCTCTACATTGGCTGGATATATTTCGGTGACTTTAAAAAAAAATATACACGATAATTTCAAAATCTTTTGTTTGGGAAGGGGACTTTATTTTAGTTTAAATAAATTAAATTTGTTTTCAAAATCGTTTACTTTTTTTTTAAATTATATCATTAATGTACTGTTATATCTCTTTTTCCTGGTATGTTTGATAGGTTATGCTAAATAAATGAATTTGGTTTCCTGGATGCCATTTTTCGACTCAACGCGACGTCAATCATCTATTGATTCCACTCTATTCAATCATCTATTGATTCCATCCTCCATCCACGCGAGTCAATCGTCCTATTGAGCCAAGATTCACCTTAAGAGCCGCTGTCAGTCAAAAGTGGCAACTGCTCTGTGAAGGCTTATTCTGTTGATTCTCATAAATCATTTCCTCGTACGGTTGTTGCCATAATGATTGAATAACACGAATTGCTTCAAGTTAAATTTGATATATGGGCTAATAAATAACATTCTAAAGTAAAAAGGTGACTTACTATATTCATTTTTGAGAGGAAACAGTTTCACAAGTACAAATTTGGCTCCAAAATGTACATGATTTACAACACCACTATATGGTAACATTTCGGAAAAACAATCAACAAAAAAATATAAAATAAGGAAGCCGTAACATTTTGTATTTTTCTACAACAAATAAATGAAATTTCCACGAAATATTATTTAAGAGTAAAAATCAAACAAAAAAACATACTTCAAAATACCGGAATAATAACAAATGGGGTAAACATTTTTTACTTTTTCAAGAAAGCGCACTTACGGGGCACTTACACATAGGGTTCCCTTACAGAAAACATTTTAAAATTAACTGTTACTTACTCAAATTTTCTCTAGGTAAATGATGAATGTTAACCCTGCACCACACAGTCGCCACGCTCTGCTTAAAGCGACAAAAGGCCCCTATTTCGGTCGTGTACCCAAAATTTAAGTTCTTCTTGTTTTATATTATTAAACTTTATTTCATTTAGAACATGTTTCATTGATACAAATGAGTGTATAGAGATGCAATGCCTAAAAGTATTTTGAGTCCTAAATAACAATCCATTATCATTAATACAGTTGATATATATTACATTCCTTCATGTTTAAAATGATATACAAAAGATAGATGACACTGTATTGTGTGATCAATATTCAGTGATAATAATAATGATAGATAGTAATGTTATATAGCTAAAATTGGTTAATAAGGAACATTGATGGATTAATCATAAGGAAGTGAGGATCCTACCATTTACTTAAAAACAAAATTTGTTGTTATTATATAATCATAGAACATAAATGGAATATGACGAAGAGAGCATATAACACACATACACAAGGGCATACGACGAAAGACCTTAACCAGACCCGTGACAAGATGTGATTCAAAAACAGATTGCAGTTGATATTACATCATCTCTATAACATTTCTGGTCCGGGGTGATGGGGGGGTCTGCATGGGCAATTTGCGAACCCTTTTTTACTCGTTTTCTTGTTTACGCATCATACGCATCATCCACTTTTGAATACAAATTGCCCCCCGGATTCCGGTATATTAGGTATAATATTAGTTTACAACAGATCTCTCCAATCACTTAACTACTTTTTAACAAAAGCAAAATTCTAATGTTTAATGGCAGTTCTCTATTTATCAGAAAATCAACGACGCCAATTTAAGCATGAAAATTGATTAAATCACGGCCCTTTCTCTTTCTCTGATTGGATTGGAAATTTTGTAACTATTTAGATTATCCTGAAGAGGCCTACAACAATTCTGATAAAGTGTTCGATGCTTTTATTCAATTGTTCAATGTTGATGTCAATTAAGTAAATCGCGTTTCTTCTAAACGTAATTTCACATAAACCTTGGGTTACTGAAGGTTTAATTTTTTAATTCGATTCAAACTAAAGAAAATTATATATAAAATATCTATCACTGCACCGCATTAGAAAACAAAGTGAAACACCAACAAGAATCGGAACACATTCTTAACACATCCTTCCGTCCTTGGCCAAAAAAAAATCACATATTACAACCAAAAATAGAAGACTATGACTGCTACTCTTATTTTACATAGCTCTACATCTCACATATTTATCTAGCTGTCTCTATCTTCATTATAAGTCCTTTTCTTTTATCTTTTTATCTTCTCCTTTTCGTAATCGTTTTCATGTCATTTTCTTCTTCTTTATCTTGTTTGACTATTTCGTTCTTAGTAAGTTGGTTCAAACAGAGTTGTTATAAATCAACTTAACGGGTTTTTGAAGTCACTAATTTTATTCCACAATTATCTCGAGCCGGGGACGGGCCTATATAAGCGAAATCGGCCCATGGACCTTCAATATTTATTTATGATCAAATTGTTGGACGTATTTTTTACAAACAGACTTTATAAACTGTGTTAAAATTTATCTCGTGTAATTTATGTAGTTATACTTATTATATTCCCTAGTTTTTTAATTTACTTTATAAAAAAAGAAAAATTAAAAAAAAAAAAAAAAAAAAAAAAAAAAAAAAAAAAAAAAAAAAAAAAAAAAAAAAAAAAAAAAAAAAAAAAAAAAATTTTGGATGATTTACCTGGAATCCTCAGTGAAAATATTCCTCGGAATGTTTACAGAATAGTTTAACGTAAAATAACCTTAGAATCAATAGATTATACAAAATATGGGGTTGACACTAACCCAAGTTCCCTAAGTGAAACTACCTAAGGCCTGAATTATACATCTGATAATTAACCGTACATCATATCTTATTATATTATAAACTTAATAAAATTAAACAAACAATGTCTAGGAAAATAATCATTCTTAACTTCAGTTGTTGATTTAATTCTCATATCAAATAATTGTAACAACAGTGCAACTTTAACAAATAATACAAGATTACGCATCGCAAAGGGTGGAAAATGCGTGCACCAAGACATTGAAGTAACATCTAACTATTTTTGATATGCAAAGCTATAAATTATTTGGACCGTAGCTCGAAAAGTAGCACCGAAACACCCAATATTTTGGTATCAAAAATTTAGCTATTCTCGTGCGATTTTATTTTTTGTAGAAAAGGCTTCCAAGTTCATTACACAGTGTTTCGCTATTTGTTGCGTAATCCAAGCAATGTGTGTTCCGACTTCAAATATCGTCCGAACTCATTCAGGTCTTGTGCTGACCACCCTATTTTCCATCAAAATCACTTCGTGTTCGGTGTTGTGTGTGTTCGGGTCGTGTCTCAAGTTTTTCTCAATATTCGTAATCTAACACTCTCAGCTACATTTTTACAAAACAAAAACATTTACAACACCAACTTTTAATTCTTCAATCAAAATCATCACCTAGATATAACTGCTAAACTAACGGCACCGTGTATGAAATATTACTTTCGTGAAAGGTATCCCCACTTTCAAACACGAACCATTTAAGGTTTGCTACATTGGAACATAAATGATCATTTTCATTGTTTACATTTTCTGATTTTATCTAAAGATCATAATGTTTGTGGATTAAACTACAGAAAAAATCACTTCGATTTGGTCTAAAACTTTTTGAGTTATTAACTTTGTGACGGCTACGTCCATCAATCACCCGAGAATGCACCAAGCATCGTCCTTTTTTTTAACGCAACCCTAACTAAATACGACTTGCTGTTTTTTTTTTGTTAAACTATATTTTACACACAAGCTTCAAACCACACCCCAAATACAAATAAAAGAGCTCTGTCTAACCCTTCTCCCCTCTCCCTCCCCCCGACCCCCTCCCTCGGACACCTGTCCCAAACCGTTTGCGATTTTCTGAAATTTACATCGAGTAAGGATCTTTTTTGGGAGTTCAGAACATAATGCAAATTTTAAAAAATGTAAACAAGTTTTTGTCTTCATTTGCATTCTGCATCTCTTTCTAAATCGAGCACAAGATTTTGAGCAAATCTAGAGCATAAAGTAACCAGTTTTTCCGCATATTTTTGTCTGGATTGTGTAAAATAATCTTAGCTCAAACACTGTAAATTATTTCCTAAACCTCCATTAATACAAACAACGCATCAAACGGCCGAAAAAACAACGGCTATCAATAATCATCTGCACCACCAATTGGATTCATAAAACATGCTGCCAAAAACACTAAAAGACGGCGTGCCGCCAAATGATGCCGATTTCATTGGATGAATAAGCAACTATTCCACCAAACCTTGCAATAGCTCCAATTCAAGTCCCGTCATCTCGACACCAATGATCTGAATTTAATCCAGCTCGTTAATTTAGTTGTTTTGTACAGGTATGAAAATTATCACGATTTTAAACGTTACTTCACCTCTTCTGATTATTCTAGATACATGGATATTTGCTCATTACTACCTGATTTTAACTCTTATTTGTTGGCCATTTGTTGGATCATAACGGACACTCAACTTTTTTTTCACTGTACTTTCATTTTAATCAACTGATTAATTCTAAACGGATAAATCTATGACAGACAATGAACGGGGATCGGTGAATATACCGACATGCGGAGATACGCATTATTCGGTGAATATCCCCATGTGGATATGAACGGGGATCGGTGAATATCCAACATGCTGAGATACACATTATTCCGGTGAATATCCACATGTGGATATGAACGGGGACGGTGATATACCAACGTGCGGAAGATACACATTTTCGGTGACTATCCACATGTGGAAAGTCGCGGAGATCTGTGAATAGACGCCGACGACGTGCGAGATACAATTTTTTCGGTGAATATCCACATGTGGAAATACCCGAATTTAAAGCCGAATACCCCATGCGGAATACAACATTTTTCTGTGAATACTCTCATGTGAAATTCACGGAGATCTCTGTGAATATACCAACGTGCTGAATCACATTTTTTTGTTCGGTGAATACCACACGTGGAAATAACACGATTTAGGAGCGAATATTCACATTGGAAATACACAATTTTTCGGGTGATATCCACTGTGGAAATTCACGAGAATATGTGAATATACCACGTGCGGAGATAACACATTTTTCAGTGATCTCCACATGTGGAACACAAGAATATACATTAATTTACCGAATATCCACATGCGGAAATACAAGCGGATGAGTGAATCTCCACATGTAAAAGGGGAAGTGGATATGTTTATTTCCACAAATAAGAGGATGTGGATATACACATTTTTCGGTGAATATCCACATGTGGAAATACAAGCGGATCGGTGTATTTCCACATGTGGAAATTCAAGAGGATTGGTGAATTTCCACATGTGGAAATACACCAAATCGTGCTCAAAAAAATAGTTCGAAATAGAGGTAATTTTCATGAGGTGGGCAGGCACTACCTTGACTTGCCTAAGAACCAACAGAACAACCAATGGATGCTTGTAGACATGGACATGGTGCTATTTTCCTGGCTATTTCATATTGGAAGGACATTTCGGGCAGCCACTGAATTATCGGGATTCAATATTAATTATACTTAGTAGAAAATTCCTTCTTTTGTGATATATAGACAAGTTTGAGCTTTGCCACTCACAGCTGTAGTTTACTAGACAATTACCAATGCAACTGTGCAATAATCTCAAATTTTGGGGGAAATTGGGGGTCATTCTTTAAAATAAATGTGCTGTTATCTTTAATCGGCAATCATGACATTTGGGCCCAATCTGAACACCACATATGTAGCGCCCCTACTTTTGAGAGTGAATCTTGTTTTGATAGCTTTTAATTTGCAGAAGGAGAAGGAATTGGTCATTTTTCAGAGAATGTCCCCCAGTACATGTCCTACCCACAAGGAAGGTAATACCTCCAATTTTGGAGGTACTACCAACACCTCATATTCAGCCTCTATCCTGATGATAGCCTTAATTTGTGGGAGGAATTTATATATGTTTTTGAGGAATGCCCTCTAATTGGCAACTGTGAACAACCCATATGCAGCCTCTACTGAGGGATCTTGGGAGCAAATCTGGAGTTATTAGCCTTTAATTTTTAGGATAAGAAGTTCATGGATTTTCAAGGAATACCCCTTTAATTGGTAATTGTGGAATTTGGACCTATGTGAACATCCCATATGTAGCCTCAATACCAAGGAATCTTGTGAGTGAATCTGGTGAAGACATCCTTTGATTTGTAAGGACTTTTATAGCTTTTCAGAGAATGTCCCTTTGATCAGGATGGATGACTTCTTACCCCAAGCTGGGAACACACAACATGGGGGAAGGGTCAACGGTTCTTTTGACAAAATGTCCCAATTATCAGATGGAGTGTCCCAATTAAAAGGTGAATTTTGCACACACAGAAATGGTTTCCCGATTCAGCATGTCAATTATCAGAAAATCCCCTTTATCAGGATCCCGATTAACCAGCTTCAACTGTACCTCCATTTTTTTTGGGTGGGAGGGGCACTAATGACCAAAAAGGATAGGCATACAATTACTTAGAAGCTTCAGATGCAATTGTTTAGCATTTCAATGTAACTGGGATTGGGGCAAAATCAACAGGGGGTATAAACCCCCTTGGAGGATGTGGCCGGTTAACAGTATTCCTCTAACCCTATCACTACCAACCTACTAGAACTCAATGAGCTGAGGTTAGGACAATGCACTAAGTCCAAAAAGATGGGATGACGTCATCGTACCAACACTCATATGGGCACGAAATTGTTGGCCGGGCCAACAACTCCCTCGTGGCTTGCCATCCCTGCTCATGGGAATGGTGCGCCGGAGGCCTCGGGTTCGAATCCCGCCATGGACGTCCGGTCTTCTTTAGCTTCTATCCCCCTTACCCCTTCCCTTCCTCTCTGGAGATACGCTAGAAACTAAAAGGACGTTAGGGTTAGGGCACAGTGTGGCACAACAGACAGAGCGCAGGACTCATGATCATAAGACCATTGTAAATCGTGAGTTTGAGTCCCACTGAAGTCAACATGTTTGTATCTCTGGGCAAGATACTTAATTGCAATTGCCTCATCGACCCAAGTGAAATCTGAGGCGATGTTATGGGTGATATTATAACGTAATAAGTGCTGATAGGCTTGTGTGCTTGTAAGGCATGTCTTAGAGCAGCCTCCTAGAAGAAGCGAAATGATTGTGAAGATTTCGTAACAGCCGCATAATAATTATAATAATTATAATAATTGTTCAGCGCTGTGATACCACATGTGTAAGAGTGCTTTATAAATGCCTGCATAATATTATTATTATTATTATTATCCTATCCCATACATTAGGGGGGAAAATTGGCTTTTGTTATTCACTCAGAATGCTCTTAGGGCGAAATGTTGTTTCCCCCTAATGTATCCCTTTGTATTGCAGTTTATTCCGTTTTGGATAATGAAGAATATGAATATTAGTTTATGCAAATTTATGCAAATATTGAGAATTTGTACTACGGGCTGTCTCTAAGAGGATTTTGTTGTAGACAGCCCATAGTACGACCAAATGGCTAGAATGCTTTGGTACGACTCATTAAAATCGTATGAATAATGCATTGGGCCTTTACATTATTGTTAAATTATTATTATTATTATATCCATATGTAAATGTAATTCATGTATATGGAGTTATTGATGACAATGTGTCTTTTGTTTCTTTTTTAACTCCAACGCCAACCAAACCACAGTGTTTGCAGATGGGCATCAGGCCATGTGTGTCATGTCCTCCTGACAACAGACACAATCACAAAACAATGTATCAGCTATGTAGAGGTTATATTCTGTATACTAGGATTTCTTACAATGGGTGCCGGTAGTGTATATCCCTAACTAGTCACAGTCAGTGTCTGGCAAATATAGCTTAAATGTGATGAGCCTTTAGGGGCTTACCATTTTTTTCATTGTATTTCAAAAATGTTTTTGGTGCCTATCCATCACTGCCTTTCTGGCCTTCTGATTTTAACTCATATAGTTTGGGAATTCGCTGTCACACACAGTGAATATGTCATAACCGTACTGGTTCACACTGGGTTCCATTGGCATTACAGACCTTTTCAAAGGGGGGGGGGGGAGGGGGCGAAGGGGTGCTGAGTCATTTTCTGAGGGGAACTTGTGGTCCTTCTCTCCCATGGACGACTGTATCAAGACAAACTTCAGTTCATTTGGGTGGCTGGCAGGGGAAAGGTTCTGAACAGGGGCACTTCCCCTCATGTTATGCCACTTCTGGGTTAGCACACCTTTGAACAAGTCTTTGAGTTTGTATTATTATCAATTTTGATCATGGTACAGAATCGCGGTTTAGCGTGAAGCCAGTTGCTTTGGAAGCATCGATGTTGACGTCACACTGGAATCAGCATATACCACGGAACCAGGACATAATCTGTAGAGCCTCTAAACAATTGAAACAGACCCCCAGTCTATATCACATATACCAAGGAATCCAGGAACATAATATGTTAAAAAGCCTTAACATTAACGACCACCCCCCAGTCCTATACAACATATACCACAGGAATCAGGAACATAATATGTAAAACCTCTAAACATGGAAACAGACCCCCAGTCTATAGCACATATACACAGGAATACAGGACCTATATGTAAAGCCTCTAACATTGAACAGACCCCCAGTCCTCTAGCCATATACCACAGGAATCAGGAACATAATATGTAAAGCCTCTAAACATTGAAACAGACCCCCAGTCTATAGCACATATACCACAGACTCATGAACTAATATAAAGCCTCTAAACATTGAAACAGACCCCCAGTCCTATAGCACATCTACCACAGAATCAGGACATAATATGTAAAGCCTCTAAACATTGAAACCCAACCCCCAGTCTATAGCACATATACCACAGGAATCAGGAACATAATATGTAAAACCTCAACATGGAACAGACCCCCATCTATAGCACATATAACCACCGAATCAGACCGTAATATGTAAGCCTCTAACCATTGAAACAGACCCCCAGTCTATAGCGACATATACCACAGGAATCAGGAACATCATACACTGGCACAAAAAGATCTCGCATGTTTTATCGATCACTATTGTGGCAAAGTTCAGACCATTTTGAAAGTTTTTCGAATATATATTTTGTTGCCTAGGTCTTTTTTGCTCTTTCATTTAAAACAAACACCTCGCATTGTAAAAAGCGTACAAAAATGGCCTGAGATAGAGCGCCCGAAAGACCCAAACCCCCCCCAAACCAAAAGATTGCAGTTTTTGGATTTTCCAATGGTCCATCAATGTTTAGTACAACGCATAATACGTGTGTATTGATTTTACACAAAGAGGGTTTTTCCACTAATGAAGGCGGAAAGCCCCACTTGCACTATTGATTGTGGTACACGAGTTCGTGTCCCAGTACAAACTGCAAATTCCCTGACAATCCAAAAACTGCAACTTTTGGTTTTGGGGGTTTGCGTTCTTTTTTTTTTTCGGGCGTTCTATCTCGGCCATTTTTCTTCTTTCTGCACGCTTTTTTACAAGCGAGGTGTTAACTGAAAAGAGCAAGACCTAGGCACAAAATGTATATTTGAAACTTTCAAAATGGTCTGACTTTGACACATAGTGATGAAATATGCCGAGAACTTTTTGTGCCAGGTGTATGTAAAGCCTCTTACACATTGAAACAGGACCCCCAGTCATAGCACATATGCCCCAGGATCGGAAGTATATATGTAAAAGGTCCTCTAAACATTGAAACAGACCCCCAGTCCTTAGCACTATACCACAGGATCAGGACCTAATGGTAAAGCCTCTAAAAATTGAACAGACCCCCAGTCCATAGCACAAGCTACAAGACTGCTGCATAACTCCAGCTTTGAACTCTCGGGATGCCAAGACCTATTTAATAATTAGGGATAAACTTTAAAAGGTACAACGAGACATTTTGATGCACCCAAACCATATTGTGTCATAATAGTAATTTCATATAGATTAGACCCTCAAATAGATTTCGTACCTGGTATTTGGCTACAGAAATGTCTTACAAAAAAGAGATGAAAAAGGTGATTTTTCATTGCTTAATTTCAATATAAACAGCTGAAATTTCGTATTTGTTCCTATACGAATTAGAAATTTCCCAAGTTTTTGTACTATAAAAATATATTTTGAAAATACAATTGACTATCTATTAATAGGCTATATAGTCATTTGTCGTTTTACACTATCTTATTTGCCACATCAAATAAGATACATATTTTAAATAGGCTAAGGTCCTGATCATAGTTTTTGTGACAAATATATACCGAGTATTCACTATTTGTTATATAATGTTTCAACAACAAATATGTTTCTATAACAAATGTTTGTTGAGGAAAGGTATATACTTTTTCTGACTTAAGTATTGTTCAGCTAATATAACTCCCACAACTAAGAGTCCTATGAAGATGAAAATGAATTTAAATATATAAATAACCACTGCTAGTTGAAAGTATAAAAGTTGAAACCAAGTATGGTCAAGTGAATACTGAAATTGTATGTCAGTTTACTCTGGGATGAAGATATTAATCCCAGATTTACTATACCCCTATTAGTACATCAGCCCAGGAGGTTTTGATCAAACAAACGAGGTACCAATATTTGAGCACGGGAAAATTCAGAGAAAAATATAACTTTTGCAAATATGAAAGTCTGCCGGAGGCCCGCTGCTGCGTGTGGCCCGGGGGAGGGGTAAAGTTACTATGGAGGTCGAATGTTTTAAGTGCTCTAAATCTAATGTGATATCAAATTTTTCCTTGGGTAATCAGGAGTAAAAAAGTCAATTGGGTCACATGCGTGTGATGCCTCCTTTCCAAGATATTTGGGAAAATAGGCTAATGGTCATTTGTTTATTTAAGAAAGGTCAACGTTTGTAATACCAAGATTTCTTTGTAAAAATATCAAAAAAATTATTTAATGATACTGATTCAAAATATGCCTTTTATTTTGCATAGGGTTGGTTTCCTTTAATAGGGAGGGGTATTTTTTACCCCTTCCATTATAACAAGATGATGATGCCGAAAGTGCAAAAGCATTTCATATATATATTTCAATATACTGTGAATTGGAGAGTGCTAATTGAAGTTATAACATAACTGTCATTTAGCTAGATAAACATGAAATTTACTGCCAAGTGGTTACCAGCTAGTGGAACCAGGCTATCTTGGTTGGCCTGACCAACTCTCTCTAGAGCAATGTAACTGTTAAAGGACCTGGCAGGATAAGCAGAGAGAGAAGCGCCCTCAGTTTTGACATTGCATTATCTGGTACCCATTTTTACAAATCATAACTTTAAATGTGAAGTTTTCTGATCCGAACTTTGAAAAACACAAAATGTTCATATTTTGAAGAAAATGGCACTTTTAGAAGAATTTTAAGTGTAGGCTTCAATGGGAAATCATTTTTTATTATACAACCCCTTTCCCCCCAAGAGCGGGAAAGAGACTTATTATGCTGATGTGTATTGATAATATCTATCTACCCTGTAAGTGGCTTTCCCGTTCTTGGGGGGAAAGGGTTCATTTTAAACAATTTCTCCGTGGAGGGTGCATAAAATAGAAAAGAAGAACATAAACATTCAATCATTCATGTTTGACCTCTCCAATCACTATGAGGCAAGACATGCTAAACTACCAAGGGATGAGTTCAGTAGCCTTGGATGTGCACCTGTTAACAACAGCTGACCATGCATGTTCTGGGCATCATAAACCATGCACTAAGAAACAGAGGTTGTATTTGCTAAATGCACTGGTGAATGAAAGCTATTGAACTGCACCATGGGAAGAGGTTTATGTATAGGATAAGGCATGAGTGGAGTGCATTTTATACACCATCAAAACATAAATACAATATTTAATAACTCTTTTTTTGATATATTTTGAATGACTTTTTAAAAATTTAAAACTAGAAATTATTGTAGTTCTACGACCTTTCCACAACACTGGGTTGATTTATCACAAGCATTGGGAGAGAAGTTGTGAAAAGTTTACTGTAGTTTTATTGAAATTTCCATGAAGTTACCACTCAATTAAAAGGTTCGCTTTTTGACATAATCGCCCATGATTACAATGGCAGTAGTGGTACGACGCATTATCAATCGTACGTCAAACCATCGGATTCGGATGAATAAGCGCAGTCGATTACATGCTGATAAGTAGGAAGTTCTTGATGTATCGAATCAAGTTTGTCTAGGTCAAATCAGGGCTTTTATTAACACTGCAGATTTTAAAATAACACTTGGTAGGACCTACTCGGCCGTTATGTTTTTGCTTGTTTTTTTAACACCATAAAATAATATTTCTATTTTAATGTATAGACTCTTATGATGTCAATCTGATTCTTGCCCCGTTCGTAAAGCCACCTAACCTGGGAGGTTGTGGTAATGAAAGTTCTGGCCTTGGTATTATCAGCTTACCATGGCAACAGGTCCCCGGTAATCCCCATCCTAGCGTAGTCTCGCGGTCGGCCCTGGAAGGGTCCCGGTCCCAACCCCCTCAAACAAATCATGACAGAAGGTGGAATAGAAGCATAATTATGCCTATTATTATAATTGTCCCGCGCACGAGTTCGAACGGGACTATAAAAGAGCATTTCCCTCCCTTCGTTCGTTTCGTTCGTCCTTCTGTGAACAAACATGTTAACCCCCGTTCTCTTGACAAAAAGTTAACCCCATTGTATACAGTTTAAATCTGGAGTTTCCGTAGGGGCCACAATGATGTAACTTGGTGGAAAGAAGCGGGTTGATGAGTTCTCAACCGATTAGATTTTGGGCGTAAAATATGCTATATAAGTAATCTAATTTTCATACTTTATGAACATTTTCCCTGCAAGGCCTGTGTACAGGTTTTCTAGAGTTCCGTAGGCGTAAATGATGTACCTTGGTGGAAGGAAGCGGGCTGAAGAGTTCTCGACCTGATTAGATTTTTGACGTATTTGGGCAAATTGAGTAGTGCAAATGAGCTAATAAGATACAATAACACGTAATTTTGCTATATTAATGACACTGTACATTGGATCTCAAAATGCCTGCACTGCATGAAAGCCTACTCATGGGTCACATCTTTTTTGCCATTTGAAAGTCTGTGATATTTCTGCTTAGGTATGCAATGAGCTAATTAAAAATATGCATAATTGCTGTATCCCTGAAACAGTACATCGGAATATGCACAATTCCTTCGCTACATGAACTACTATGTCCCATCGGGTGGATTTGTTGGGGAGGTGGTTAGGTATTGCGGGGTGTTGGGGAGGGGGTGGGGGGTGGCAGGGTTTTTTGGCAGGGGGTGCTGTGTTGCAGTGTGTTGAGGAGGGGTGGGGTGTTGCCTGGTGTTAGGGAGGTGGTGTTTTTCGGGGTGCTGGGGAGGGCATGATAGTGTTTGGTGGGGTGGAGTGGTTTGGGGAGGGGGTGGAGTTTTTGGGGAGTGGTGAGGGGTGTTTGGGATGGTTGAGAGGTGTTTGGGAGGGGGTAGGGTGTTTGTGGGGTTTATCATACATTCGGCGGGGGACATATTTTACGCATCGCGTAAATACCAAAAGTTTCGGCCTTGTTATATTATAATTAGAGAGCTCATTTAATATTATCTGTACCCTTGCATGTAACTCTAAGAGGTCCAGTAGGTTAGAAGCTCTCCCCCCCCCCCCCCCCCGGGTCCTCTGACACGGTTTGCAGAAATTAACAGAACGAGTGTTGGGGCGCTCCGATTTACAAATCGGCATCGGTCGGTACATCGTTGCGCCTTGACGCCTAATACGGTTAATAATTTTTTGTGGTATGTAGGATTTCTGGTTTCTCGGGCGTTGGCCGAGTTTAAAGACACTATCATCGATTTGCTAACATCACATCGAAAAAATCATCAAAATCAGAGTTTTTGCATGAATGCAACAAGTACAGGTTACCTAACATACCCTGCAAATGATAAGACCACGAGCAACCTAATAAGGACCGAATCGGAGATTTTTAGTCATTACTGTCCTAACGGACACTTACTACAACATGTAATTGAAGGAGATTCGTAATCTTGGAACACTGCCATTTTTCTTCCTTTTCGTCAATTCTACACAGCTTGAAAAGGTAACTTATGAGATTCTTAAGACCTTCTCCTTCACTTTGAAGCTACTCCTCTGCCCAATTTTCAAATATTTTTCAATCACTGATAGTGTCTTTAAAGTGCTAGTCATAATGTGGTAGGTAGGTATCACAAGTTAGGTGTATCTCCTCTCACTCCTGAGAGGGAATGTCAAGCACTTCACTTCAGGGAAGCCCCAATGCTGCGTGGCTGGCGTGCATGATTAAATTCATTGTTTAATAATGCACGCTGCTAATGCACCCCCTGATAATGCCATGCATGCTATTCAAATCGGTCATAATGCTCGCATGCATATTTAAATTTGAGTAAGCGGTGGCGATTCGCCGAATATAATTTCACGCTAAAACAAAGAAAAACCACTCAGAATAATGCTCTGTTTATTACTCATATGAATATCTCCAAGCAGGATAGCTTTGTGGTTACCCGAACAAAGTACACTGTATTATACCAGAACTCACCTGTATTGTTATTCATGAACAAAATAAGAATTAGTATTGTGTAATAGTAGGCACTTCAGATGGAAATATATATTTGTATCTAGAGGCTTTAAATACACGCCATTTGATAGAGGGAATCAACAGCATTACGTAACACTTTGAATTTTCAAAATCGGATACACGGTTGCGCAGATATTCCAATTTTAGTACTCATACATTGAAGCAATTGGGAGACCAAGGGTCAAAGATCAAGTCTTTTATTTTCATTATTTTCTCATGGCACCATCAAAACAGCATCTGTATGTAAATAATCACTTATATTTCCAAAGCCAAATAAGATAGAGACTTCAAAATTTCAGCATATCTTCCTGATATAAGCAGCTTTATAAATATCTTACAATGAAACACATATCTTGCATGATATGGAGTAATTTGCATAAGTAATTAATAAAAAATGGGTAAATTTCATTATTTTGTAAGCTTTTTGTACAAAATACGCAATATCTCAATCTCTGTACATTGTAGAGCATTCCAACTTACAGGATATCATCTTGATACACGCATCTATAACAGTACTAGCTTGACACTATCCTTCACTGTAATTTTACACTTATTTACACATTTTTTTCTAAAAATGGGTATATTTTATGATTTTCAAACAATTCTTATAAAAATGACCATATCTCAATTACTGTACATGATAGCCTCTTCTAACTTGCAGGATATCATTTTGATCCATCCATGCATCTATGTAAATAGTGCTAGTTTCATATTCTATTTTGCTGGGATTTTATACTAATGTGCATATTCTCCTAAAATTGGTGAATTTCATGAATTTTAAACATTTCTTATACAAAATTAATATATCTCAATTCCTCTACATAAGGTAGACTCTTCAAACTTGCAGGATATCATCCCGACACATGCATCAATATAAGAGTTCTTGTTTTACACTCTGTTGTGCTATATACTTTTATACTATGCATATTTTTATATGCATATTTTCCTATAAATGTTGTTATCTTTAAACATTTCTCATTCCCAATTCCCAATATCTTAATAATCGCTGTACATGGTAGATAAGTTTCAAAATTGCAGGGTATCATAATATGCCGACTTCTGGACTTGCCGACTGAGAATCGGGACAAGTTTTCCAGAGGATCAGGACTTGATGGTTATACCGGTTGCAGACTAGGCATTGCTCATTCTCCTGGTCGTACAAGCTATTTGCATAATGTTGACCAAACTTGAGCTTAAAATTAGTGGAGAACTTGAACACTTTATCCAGAGGGATTGTACCAGTTGTTCAGGATTAAGCCATTAATATCTACAGATATAAAATAAGAATTTAAAAATAAAAATTAAATACATAATAAAAAGTATATTGAACTCTACTACACATAAAGAATGAATGGTATAATAAAAATGAGACTGCTTCTTTTTATGATTGTGTAATTATAGGCCTACAAAATCATTCACTAAAATTATGGCACCTTGTACATGAAGAATGAACACAAAAAGGTCCTTTTTAAACACATTGTATTTGAAACTCTACTTTTACAGAAAACAAGAATAAATTGGGGTAACAACGTTAACTAATTAAAATGAATTACCAAGTCACTGTTGATTCCCGTGCAAAATGTGCATTTTGATAGGGTTTTGTACATGTCAACAATCCGAGAGTTCTACTCGACCAATGAAAATTATATTTATATTACTGGAAAGCTTATAACATTGCCGTTAAGAAAATGCTGGGGCACAGTGTTGCCCGGTGTATCATTAGGCCTCAAACTTCCAATCATGACTAAATCAGCTTAACATCACTCAGGAATGGGCTATCCGTACGATCACTAACTCACCTTACAGAACTCACACCTTGCAATTATTTCATTCCCTCAAGACACTAAAAATAACTGACATTAACTAACTCCAGGTCGCACTCTTTATGCATGACTATCACCATAACAACCTACCTCCTAACTTCAAAAATTACTTTGTGACAAATAGACAATACACAATTACAGCACTAGGCAATCCGACCAATATCACCTTCCTCTACCCAAAACCACCAAAGAAAAACATCATATTCTGTTCCATGGTGCAAAAACCTGGACCGATCTTCCGAAATCAATCACATCTATCACAAACAAAAACACCTTCAAAACATGTCTCAAGCTTTTTACATTGATACATACAATATACCCTGACTTGCCGTTCATCTTCCCATCCTTCATTGATCTGCAAAACTCCACTTTCACTTCGTTCTCACTCTCCTCTCTCTCTCCCTCCTCTTTCTCTCTCACTCCCATCTATCTTTTTTCTCTTCTACTCTCTTTTACCGCCCTCCTTCTTCAGACTGCCGAAGCCATTTTATCCCTGAGTAAATTATGTTGGACCAATCTCCTCACCTTTCTTTTCTTCACAACTTATGCGTATGGTCCGTGTATATGTTGTTAATATTGTCGTGTCTATTTCTTGTCTGACTTTAACATGCCTGTGCATATGTATATCGTCGCCCACATCACATACTGTCGTATTTTACAAAACACGTTTTCCGAGAAAATCGCAATTCAAAATCTCCCGCGACATTTAATGTATATATGGTAAAACGAAGCATAAAAGAAACATGTAAACTTTACGGTTTTGAAGAAAACACTTCAAAGTCCAATATAAACCATAAATCCAACTTAATACTGCTATCATATTATCTTAATTAGGCTACAAAGTTATAAGCCTGTATGTGAAATCACAAATAATGTATATTGCGAAATACGACGCATATTACACCGTTGTTTTTCAATGTACGTAAAATAGATCACTATGTGAAAAGCTTGTTTACGAAATAACGATGGAAATACGTCAAAATAGGTCTGTATGTGAAATCATTTATTTTGGGATCGGCAAAATACGACGCTATATCAAACACGTGTAAATGAATGGCGATTTTAAAATACGACAGTATGTGAAACGCGGATATGATGATTTTGAGGAAAGTGACAAAAATCTGTAATTATAAACTAATTAATTAGGCATCCTCGCGTTTTGAAACTTTGTAGATGGCAAGAACTCGATGAACTAAGTAAGTAGGCAGAATTTCGCAAAAACCTCAAAAATGTGAAATACGACAGTATGTGATGCGGGCGACGATATATATGTGTTGCATACATGCATGTACTTATGTGTACGTATAATGTACGCATATTATATGTGTATGTGTGTAGATATGTATGTGTGTAGATATGTGTACATGTATGTATATGTGTGTTTTTAATGTGGATAATGTGTGTATGTATGTATATATGTATTTGTCTTCAAAAACTTCTTTTGCCCCTTCGGTCACTTGGTACTCCCTTAATCACGTCTTTAAATTTATATAGTCTCATTTTTTTTTTTTTGCCTCGTTTGTATTTCCCGCATCAAATTTTCACTTTTCTATTTCCTAGACCGCTTCACAATGCTCATCATTGTATGTTGTAAGTTTAAGTAAGTTACCTTAAGTAAGGGTCTCCACATCTTATAAGCTCCCAGGAGTTGTCCAGTGGAGGTCCTAGCATTCGATATTTCTTCTCCAATGTTCAATTAATTTATTTTCACATTGTATCTGTTCTACTTTGTATAGAAATTCACATTTATTTCTTTGTAATCTTTGTATTTGCTGAATAAATTGATTTGATTTCATTTGAAATGACGTTATTAACCTAGAAAACACGGCCAAATCACCAAAATCGGGTCATTTTGTATTGAAAGGAGAGGTTGGTTTTGCCCATGTTTGAAGGTATTTTCGACTAAATGACATATAATTATCTAATGTTTGGATATTAGTTGGAGTAATAGTTAGGTATCCTGAAAATGGTTTGGGGCCACAATGTCCAAAATCGAATGATGTCATCATGATCGAAATCATAAGAAAGAATATCAATGAAAAAATGCCAGTAAAACGTTTCAATTTGAGAATAGCTTACTACAGCCTCTTAAAGTACACTGCCTGAATCCCAGTCTGAATACTTTTTGGAATGTGTGTCGCAAAACATTGCTAGATACTTTTGTAAATTCTGTCGGGGATGATGAACAACGTGCTTTTGTTCAGAAATTGCCACAAACTGCTGCCACCCCCATGGAACTATTCAGTTTTGTTACGGTTTTGTCTCGCCTGAATTTGTGTTGGCAGAAGAATTAGTTATCACTTTCTGTATGTCTGTCTGTCGTCTGTCGCAGTTGTCTGCTCGCCGTCCGTGTTCACGTGATGTGTACGATTTATCTGGAGTTCGTAAGGGCGTATGATGGTGTAAACTTGGTTGTAAAGAAAGCGGCCCATGAGCTATGACCTGATTAGATTTGGCGTAAAATAGTAATTAAGTGTCTAATTGCATACTTACGAAAATTTTCCGCAAGGCTTGTGTACAAGTTTTCAGGAGTCCGTAATAGGTGTATAATGATGTTTTGTAACTTGGTGGAAGGGAGCGGGTGGAGAGTTCTCGAACTGATTTTAGATTTTGGTCGATTTCAGCAAATATACAGTATGCAAATGAGCTATTACTTGAAAAATTAGCGTAATTGCTATCAATTTTTAAACATTCCATCAGATTAGATACACAAAAATTCCTTCAACCTGCATGAAAGCCTACATGGTGCGCATCTCTTTTTGCAAGGTGAGAAGTGTGTGAGATTGCGGCTTAGGTATGCACAAAAGAGCTTAATTAAATATGCGTAAGACGTATCTCTGAAAAACAGTTAACATCGGATAGGCAAAAGTCCTCACTACTGAAAGAATACTATACCATGCATCTTTTGTGTGAACTCATAATGGGTTTCAAAGTGGACATTTTGGGCGTTAAAATATGTAATTAAGTGTCTATTGCATAAATAAGGCAAAAAGCTTGTTACAAGTTATCTAGAGGTCCATAAGGCGTATAATGATGAAAATTGGTGGAAGGAGCGGGCTGAAGAGTTCGCGACCTGATTAGATTTTGGGCCTATTTCAGGCAATTTAAGTATGCCAATGAGCTATTAATATGTTAAAAATCAGCGAATTGCTATAAGTTGAAACGGTACATCGCATATACAAAATTCCTCACTGCATGAGAGCCTCTTATGGTGCGCATCTTGTGCCTTGAAAGTAATGTATGCGGCAGGTATGTAAATGAGATAATAAATAGCAGAAATGTGTATCGCTGCACGTGCTTTGCTTGGGTACGTCCGATAGGAAAATGTCTCAACTACATGAAAGACAAGTCTGGCATTCATCTTGGTTTGGGAATTCAATTAATTAGGAGTGCATGTGGGCCAATTAAAGGGGCATCTCATTTTGTGATGCAATTGACCTAATTAATATGCGTAATGCTGGGTATAGCTGCGTTACATGGAGCAGTGGGGTGTGGGAGAGGTGGGGTGTGTTGTTGGTTGTTTGGTTTAAAAAAAATGGGGAGGGGGGTGAGGTGTTGCGGGTGTTGGGGAGGGGTGGGTGTTTGCGAGTGATGGGGAGGGGAATGGTGTGTGCAGGGGTGTTGGGAGGGGGGTGGGGTGTGTTTTGTTGCAGGGTGTGGGGAGGGGTTGAGGTTGGTGCGGGCGTGTTGGGAGGGGTGGGGTGGGGTGGTGCGAGGCCCGGGTGGGGAGGGCAGGGCGGGTTAGGGGGGGTTGCGGGGGGGGGGAAGGGGGGGTGGGGGAGGGGGTGGGGGGCGAGGCGGGGGGGGGGGTGGAGGGAGGGGGGGAGGGCCGGGGAGGGGGATGGGGTGGGGTGAGGGGGGGTTGGCGAGGGTGGGGTGGTTGCGAGGGGCGGGGGGAGGGGGTGTGGGGGAAAGTTTTTTTTGTGTGTGGGTTGGTTGTGGGGTGTTGGGGGGGGGTGATGGCTCGGGGGGGGTGGGGGTGGGGTGGTGGGGGGAGGGGGGGCGGGGGGGGAGGGAGGGGCGGCTGGGGCGGGGTGGTGGGCATGGGGGTATGTTGTTTGGGGGTGTTGGGGAGGGGTGGGGGGTGGGGGGGGCGGGTGGGAGGGAGGGGGGCGAGGGTGGAGGGTTGTTGGGAGGGGTGGGGGTGGATTGCGGGTGTGGGGGAGGGGGGGTGTTGGGGTGGTTTGGGGAGGGGTGGGTGTGCCAGGTGTGGGGGGTTTTGGGGAGGGGGTGGGGTGTTGGGGAGGGGGGTAAGGGAGGGGTGGGGTGTTGATTGTGGTGTGGATGGGGAGGGGGTGGGGGTGTGGGGGGGGTGGGGGGAGGGGGTAGTGGGGTGTTGTTGGGGAGCGGGGGGGGTGTTGGGAGGGGGTGGTTGGAGGTGGTTGTTGCGGGGTGTTGGGGATGGGAGAGTGTGGGGTGTTGCGGGGTGTGGGGAGGGGACGTGGGGTGTGGGGAGGGGTGGGTGTTGCAGGGTGTTGGGGAGGGGGTGGGGTGTGTGGGGGAGGTGTTGTGGGGAATTGGGGAGGGGGTGGGGTTTGGTTGAGGGCGGTTAGGTGTTGAGGGGTGTTGGGAAGGGGGTGTGGTATTATTGCGGGGGGTCGGGGTGTTGGGGAGGGGGTGGGGTGTTTGGTGTTTTATTGGGGGCATTGTGGCGTGTTGGGGTGTTGGGGAGGAGGGGGTGTTGCAGAGGGGTGGGGGGGGGTTTTTGGGGTTTTTTTTTTTTTTGTTTTTTGGTTGTGTGTGTTTGCGGGGGTGTTGGGGATGGGGGTGGGGTGTTGCGGGTGGTGTTGGGAGGGGGGGGGATGTTGGCAGTGGTGTTGGGGAGGGGTTGTTGCGGGGATGTTGGGGAGGGGGGGGGCGGGAGCGGTGGGGAGGGGGTGGGGGGGTGTGGGGGAGGGGGGGGGGGGGGGGGTGGCAAGGGGGGGGGGAGGGGGTGGGGGGGTGGCAGGGGGGGGGGGGGGAGGGGGTGGGGAGGAGGGTGGGGGGGGGGGTGGGGGGGGGGGGGGGTGAGGGGGGGGGGGGTGAGGAGGTGGGGGGGGTTGAGGCGGGGGGGGTGGGAGGGGGGGAGGGGGTGGGTTGGGGAGGTGGGGGGGGGGGGGGGGGGGGGGGTGGGGCCGGGAGAGGGATGGGGGAGCAGGCGGGTGGGAGGGGGGTGGGGTGGGGTACGGGGGGGGAGGGGGGGGGGGGTGGAGGGGGGGGGGGGGGATATGGGGGGTGAGGGTGGTGAGGGGGTGGGGGAGGGGGTGGGGGGAATGGGGGAGGGGGTGTGGGGTGCGGGGGGGTATGGGGGTGGAGGTGGGTGTTGTTGGGTGTGGGGTGCTTGGTAGGGGGGGGGCTGGGAGAGAGGGGGGGGGGGGGGGGGGGGTGGGGGTGTGATTGTTAAGGGGCATGGGGGGGGGGGCGAGGGGGTGGGGAGGGGAGGGGGGTGTTGGGGAGGGGGGGTGTTGCGGTGGGGTGTGGGGAGGTGTGGGGTGTGCGGGGTCGGGTGAGTGGTGTGGGTGTGGGGGGGTGTTGGCGGGAGGTTAGAGAGGGGAGTGGGGGTGGAGGAGGGTGGGGAGGGGGGGTGGGTGTTGCGGGGTGCTTAGGAGGGGGCTAGGCGTGGTTGTGTGGTTAGGTGGTAGGGTGTTGGGAGAGGGGTGTGGGGCATTGGGGAGGGGGTGTGTGAGGGGTGGTGTGTGTTGCGGTGGTTTGTGTTGTGGGTGTTGGGTAGGGTGGGGGGGTATTGGAGGGTGGTGGGGGTCTTTTATAGCGAGGGGTGTGTGGTGGAGGGGTGGGGTGTGTACGGGGATGGCATTGCTGGGGTGTTGCGGGGTGTTGGGGGGGGAGTGGGGTGTTGGGGAGGGGGTTGGGGTGTTGGGGAGGGTGTGGGGGTGTTGCGGGGTGTTGGGGAGCGGGTTGTTGTTTGGGGGTGGTGTGTTGTTTTGGGGGATGTTCGGGAGGGGGTGGGCTGTTTGGGGGGGGAGTGAGTGGGCGTGTTGAATAGGGGTGGGGTGTGTGGGGGTGGGGGAGGGGGTGGGGGGTGGGGGAGGGGGTATCTGCAATCCTCCACTGTATATGCTTGCACAACTTATTTGGGAACACTCTGTACTGTACAGTTGCATTGGTGTGCTGCTCGTCTTACAAGCTAACGCGAAAGCAGGCGCGAATGTGGTCGAGAACTGACCTGTAGAGAATGTAAAATCCAAATTGTTTCAAATCGTGGAAGTGATTTCAGTAAGGGTCCTTTTCATTATGTCAATTTTTTTTCATGCCATTATGTCCCTTGAAATCAGCTGGTGAACTCTCATTTCATTGCTGCTCAGCTGTTGGAATGTCATTCCAAACGTATCGTGTATCTCACATTTCAAGACTTCAAAACGTCAACTTAAAATCACCTTTCGTTCAAGCTTTAAGGCTCATAGGATTCTTTGATTTTGTTGTATGTTATGGCGCTCTGAGGGTGTTATCTGAGATTTGTGCCTTTAAGCCTATTTTATATTATTATTCAATATTTTTCTTTCATTTTACTGTGGCTTTCTTATTGTTGGTCTTTATTTCAATTTATAAGCCTTCGCTTTCACTTTCTCTCTTATGTTCTGCTTCAGAGTTTCAGGTTTTCAGACTTTTTGTTTCATCTATATTCTGCAGTTGTGGCAGGAGAGGTGGCATCACCTCCCAGTTAGACCTATTAGGGGTTTGATAGATTTTATCTTAAAAGACTGCCATGTTGAGGAAGATTCTTCACCTGGCCTCTCAAATTTAAAGGAAATATTTCAAAATAAAAAAAACTACTTGGGGGAAAAAGGCAACACATTCAAAGGGCCCACCACCCCCCCCACAAATAAGCAACAAACATTTTCCAGCACAAACAAATACTGACCCAATCTGTCACATTAATTAAAGGGGGATGGCATGATTTAGGATAGAAGTTTTTTCACTCCAAATCCCATCTGAAAGTTGCGCCGATTTTTCAATCCGTTTTGAGTGTGAGAGCTAAAAACGTGATTTTTTTAAGCCCATTAGAGAACTGTGTAATTTGTAAAATAATATTGGTTCGACCAAAATGGGGCCACATTTTCACTCATAACTTCCAACCAAACATACTTTAGCCCTAAGATTCACAGCGGTAAATGAGAAAAAATAGTAGCTTTTTCTTATGATACCAAAAATGTATTGACCAATTCCGGTTAAAATCTGGGCTTCTGGGGATGAGGCTGGCTCTAGCGATCCCGGGCCATGGACCTTAAAAGCCCATTAGAAAGTACAATTAACACTGGCAAAAATAAAGAAAATGCATAGGCACATGTATGCAGTTTAAAAGGATAAGCAGCGATTAGTGCGAGAGAATTAGATAAAAAAAGGGACATGCATTTTTTTACTTATAAAATCAAAAGATAACTATGTACATTTCCACATAACTACTTTTAATGTTGGAACAAAGTGAAAAAAAACACACCAAAAGTGAAAAATATTAAACGTATTTGAGGAAAGGAAAGTTTCTAGTCTCCCACAATAACCCATGCAGCGATGACGACTCAATATCTACACCAAAGAGCTGATTGTGGTTTACATCAGAACAGAATAAACAAAGATCAATAACATTTGTGTTTGAGGTCAAACTGTACAGGTCATGGTGCACAATATTATGCTTATAAATCCAGTGGCGTACCGACCTGGGGGTGGCAAGGGGGGAAAGTTGCCTCCTCTGGCTCAAAAAAACGGGACAATATGGGCCAAAATGTGCATTTTTATCCCTCTTAAATGTGCATTTTTATCCCTCTTTTTTTGGGAATTTCAGCCAATTTCAGGCCAAATTTGGGCAAAATTAAAGTAAATTTGGCAATTTTGTCAAATTCAGACTTAAAGTGACAGGAGGAGATTTTTTTAGGATACAAATTTCTCTCAAATTTCACTGGATCGGTTGAAGACCACCTACCGAGAACATTTCGAAGGTTTATTGGACAAACAGGTGTTTTGAGCTTGCCTGCTATCGTAATCATTCCCCAAAGAAAACCATGCTTTGAGTTTCTGTCGTGCACGACAGAAAGTACTAAATCATCATCTTATTACATAAAGACGGCGTATTCGGCTTATTCACTTCAGGTGTGATCTACTTTATTGGTATGCATTCCAAATATGTAAAAAACCGGGGTTCGACAAAAATTGGGGGCGCTGCTTTCTGGAAATCTCCTCATGTCTCTTTAAAGGCTGACTCAGAGATTTTTGAAATATAATTTTTTGTTTATTATTAGAAATAGTCAACTAGAACTAAAGATAGTAACCTAAAATGCCCGATTTCAAAATTTTAGACGAATCGGATTTTTCGTTTCCACGCAGTAAACATTTATGTGTAGTATAACAGTGCCATAGGATACTGTGTATAATGAAAATTCCGGATCCGGAAATTTATAACAAAGTTGTGATTTTCTATATGAAGAACTTTGATTTAAGCTTAGCTATTTCACACAGTGATTAGTATATGGACAAGGAATATGTACATGCAAAAAACACAATTTCTTTGAAAATTGAGGGCGCCCTCCTCGGGAAATCTCTGAGTCAGCCTTTAACCTTGGAGGAAACCCTCACGCGCCACCCGGATTTACAAATTTTGCCACCCCTTGGCAGACGACTTGGAATTTGCCCATCTGGACGGCCGCTCGGTACACAATGTTGACAATGGGGAAATCACCACAGGAAAAGGCTTTTGATCTCAAGACAGAATTTTGATACGCACGTATAGAAATTACAGAATCAGATAAGAAGTACTGCCTTGTGTTTTCAAGGATTTCAAGCCAACCACTTGCAGGTTATGTTCGCATATCCATGCCAGTAACAAAAATACCAAAAAAAAAGAATTTTGAGGATTTTTTCAATGTTTCGGATTAGCAAATCACTGCTTATCCCTTTAAGGATGCAGACCAAACCTGTTAGAGGTGTGGAAGTAGTATCGATTTTAATATCAGATGAAAGGCTGTATTTTTCTCATTGTCATCTGAAATTTGAGCCTTCAAATCCATTTCATTACCAAGAAGCAAACACCACCATTTGCACAGTATTGAATACGGCTTTGCAATATGCTTATAATTATTGCTTCAACCATAAAAACTGCAAGTTTGTTTACCACAGTACTTGATGGGGGGGGGATGTGTGCAAGTGCCAGGCTCTCATATCAAGTAAAGAACCAATAGAAATAAATCGGAACAAGCATCTTTAAAGGTGCAACACATATCAGGTATCCCTAAAAATTTGAAAGTACTGATTTTTGTCCTGATGTAAAGCTTTCCATCAAAAATACCCCTACCTAAAAGGATTAAGCTGAGAAATGTTTCTTTGATACAAAAATTGTGAAATTTCTAATTTCGTATAGGAGTAAATACGAAATTCAGCCTATGTTTTCCATTGAAATATGAGCAATTTAAAATCACCTTTTTCTCTCTTTTAAGACATTTCTGTAGCAAAGAACAAAATAAGAAATCTATTGAGTGTCTAATCTATATGAAATTACTATTATGACACAATATTTTGGTGCCTCAAAATCTCTCGTTGCACCTTAAGGATACATATTCTTCACAAACTTGCTAAGGGGAAGGTCTATACCCTATGCATACAAAATCAGTGGCATCACAGGGCATTTTTCCCAAAATATTGTTCTTCCCACCACCAAAAACCAACAAATTAGCAAGATTGACTCATTTCAAAAAATCTAATTATAAGGTTCGAATGGCAAGGACTTGGCCAATAAGTCAATACTTAAATGGTACTTAAAAAAAGGTACTCCCAAGCCCCAAACAACACTAAAGTAGAAAGCCTAAACCATTCCTTTACAACATAAGCTATTTTCGCGTGTATTGCATTCTGCTAAGCACTGTGTCCAGTGGACATCACTGTTGTCCAGTGGATACAACAACCGACTCATGACCCGAGGTCCTGGTTCGAGTCCCGGGTCTGAGGCCAATGTGGTTGTGCACGTGGGCAAGGCACTTTATCTCGCTTTGCTCTCTCCACGCAGGTGCGAAATGGGGACTGTTAGGACTATGTCCATTGACCTGCTCAAAGGTATGAGTATCCTGGGCATTTGTAAGGCAGCGAACATATTCTAGTGGCAGCTGATAAATGTAAAGCGGCTTTGATACATTGTGAAATGTCGCTATCTAAAATGTCAGACATTTAATTTCTTTATTTATTGATCGGTGATTGGGCACCAGTGCAACTTGACAACAATCGCATAGTTGCCTCTATCGTACGCGATCAGTGCAAAATTTGCATAGCCCCTGCCCCCGGAAGTGGCATGACTGTGGAGTTAAAGGAATTGTGGCTTTAGACTATACCGAATCTTGTATCATAATGGTTTGTTTTTTTTTCTCCCAGTCCCCCCAATATGATGCGTGTGGCATCTGTGGCAGAATATTTGTTCAAGGGTGATTTTGTCCAAAGTGAAACTTTTTCTGTGGGATGTTTTTGAAAACCAAAATGGTCATGTTCCATTGTACCAATATGCCTTGTAATCACAATTCAGTTTTTCTTCTCATATGCTGAATTCGGGCCCATGTTACTATTTGCTAGTAGACTTACAATAAAACTGGGACTCCCTATCGCAAGGTCAAAATGTTCCAATCAACCTCCCGCCCATCACTTTTTTTCAGAAAAGCTTCTGCCAATAGTGTTTGTGCTGTCATTCTTAAAGGCCGACTCAGATTTCCGGATGAGGACCACTCAAATTTTTGAAACAAATATGTTTTTTGCATATCATAATGCTGGTCCATACACTACTCACGTGTGAAACAACTACGCTCAAATCGAACTCCATCATATAGAAAATGACAACTTTTTATAAAATTCCGAATCACGGAATTTTTGTTATACTCGGTACCCTGTGGCACTGTTATACTGTGCATAATGTTTACTGCATGAAAAGGAAAAATCTGATTCATCTAACTATTTCAAAATCTCCGAGTCCA
This sequence comes from Ophioderma brevispina, assembly GCA_023653785.1. Classification (NCBI taxonomy): domain Eukaryota; kingdom Metazoa; phylum Echinodermata; class Ophiuroidea; order Amphilepidida; family Ophiodermatidae; genus Ophioderma; species Ophioderma brevispina. Next base: position 43,881 of record JAMKCH010033344.1, read on the forward strand.
GCCTTTAAGTGCCTCCCTCCCCACCCTCAAGGTTTTTATGGATGTAGGAACCCAGTTTCTAGACCTCTTTTTGGCCTACGAAGTAAGTCTATAACACGTGCTGGTGATATATCAAATGTTCATCACACTTTATTTCCAGGACGCACATATGAAAACAAAAAAGTGTTGAGGAGTCGAGCAAAAGGGCTATAGGGCCCAAACACTCACCCCCCGTTGGAATACATTAACACGCAAGAAACAGGGCATAACTATCAAGAAACGCACAGAAATGTTACAATTGTAACACTTGTAACACATTTGCTTGTTAGACTATTCAATACTCTTGGTTCCTGTAGTTGTCTGGCGTCTCTTTGCATGCAGTGTTAGTAAGGTCTCTACCAAAAAACAGGGAACCATTTTTGGACAACAGTCAGTAACTGTACGTGTAGTGTGTTGCCTGGATGTTTGTTTGGTATAGAAAGCCAGGGTCACTCAGACCCTGTCCACCAGTTCTTTCATATATATAGCAATGCCCTTGTATTTTACACTATTTGGTAACAGGTAGTCAATAACCATATTTTTTTTTTTTTTTTTTTTTTTTTTTTTTTTTTTTTTTTTTTTTAATTTTTAAAGTTTTCTTTCTTTGTATGACAACTAAATATGATTCTTTTCTCCTTTGAATGCCACTTTCCATCATCATTGTTTATGACTATTGTTTTGTTTGCTACTATGTGTGCATTTGTGTGTGTGAGTGCATGTGTTGTTTGTGTTTGTGGTGTGTGTGTGCATTTGGACATTAGGTTCATGGTAAAAATGTGGGTAGATCCAATTAAATGTGGGTATAACCGCAAAACCATTACATTACGGTGGGTAGTGGTTTCTCAATCTCACATTGGGAGGACGTATGGTTTATGTACGCGCCTATAAGTCCCTCATTTTTCAGGCTTTTTTTCCCGTTCGGCATGACTCCCATTGTAGAACCATTTCATTTCATTTCCAGAGACCCTACGTTCCATGTCCAAAGCCATATTTCTACCATTTTCTTCAAAACTCCTCAAAAAGTAGCTAGAAATAGAGGGCGATCGCAGCTTCACTTTTCTGAAATTTCCTGACACCCTAGTTTCGGAGACCCCATTTTTTTGGGGGCTCAACTCAAATCCCCCCCCCAATCCCCCCCCCCCCCCCCCCCCACCCCCCCTCCCCGTCACGGTTTATTCCGAAAGCCAAATTGAAAAAAAAAACAAGACCAAAAGTTGCAGGAGATTCTGTACTGAACAAAATTTATAATAAGTACTTCAGTTTTGCAGGCTCAGTAATAAATCTTTTTCATGAATCTGGGTTGACAGGTGGGAAGTTTTCCTAAAAAAATGGTTTTTATTTAGTAGTAATTGGTGCTGACAAGAGGGGAATGCCTATACAATGCAATTTAGTCTTCATACATAGATCATGGTTTTAATGACTCTTGCCCATTCTCTGACCGTGAGGATGTGTTTTTGGCTTCTGCAATTATCTGAAATTGAAAAATTGGGGAAGATTCAAATGGAACGAAATGTTCATTTTTCTTCAAAGAAGTGTAATAAGTTGAGAAACAGCAGTTCATGTGTACTGTAAGTAATTTATGTTACTTAATCTGCCTGGCCTGGGCCATACACAAGCCCTTCCTATTCTCAATGTCATCGAAATTTTTACTGTTTAAATCCCTTATATACCACCTTAGGCAATAAATTGTGCGAAAATTATTTTTTAACCTATATATTGTTTTGTAGCGTTTTGCTGTCCCTGGTTGATGGAGTACTGAATCAGTGGTTTGCAAGGACAATTCCGTATTCCATGGTGTGGTGGGTTGTTTGTTGTGGGGGGGTGTATCAGTATTGGATGATACAGATCCAATGGGTTTGGTGTGTTGGGTGATGGGAGTAGTGGCATCGGCAGGGGATTCAAGTTTGTTGCCAGTAGTAGGCACATACATTTAATTTGGAGGCCATTTTTACCATATTTTGTTGTTTCTTTTCTTTTATTTGTTACTGAGTAGATTTCATTTTAACAAACAAAATGACAGATTTCCCAAGTGAACAAATCCATATTTTTGTTTTAATAAACTAATATTGGACAATCAAGTTATGATTTTTGTCAACGTCTGGACTTGCCATTTACAATTTGAGCAATTTCTTCTGGGGAAACCCTGTTCAATTTATTTTTTTTTAAATTAAATGAAAAGTGCATTTTTACATTTAGGTTTTACTACTGGAAACAAACTTGGTATTCTGTTGCCTACAAATGAACAAATTTCACTGGCTATACGGCGCTATATCCCTAACATCCCGTTTCTTCGGAAAAGACTACATCCTACACGATCACCGCAAAAAGGTTGTAGCAGTATTTGTTAGATCTAAGGGGCACTTTCCTCTTCTCCCTAAAAACAAGACGGGTCTGCTCCGTGCTTTTCGAAAAGTTGAAAAAAGATTAAGTGCGTTAGGATATGGGAATTCCGCACTTACCTGCATTTGTTGGCTTGTATGCCTACCTATAAGTGGTTTCACCTAATTGCACAACTCAACACCTTACCATTGGAGTAAGCCACAGCATCCTTGATGCTCTCAGTTTAAATATTATAAGTATGTATCATTTGCCTGCTTGGATATACAAATTTCCATTATTTCCAGGCCGTCTTCAAGAACTATGCACAACAAGGATGGCTACATCACATACAATGAATTTCAAGAGCCAGAGCACATCCACTTCCCTTTCATGGATTCCTTCTGTGTGTATATATATAGCTGGTAGGTAACATAACTACACAAAAGCCTACTAAAACCCTTATAACAGCCTGTTCAAAAAAAAATGGTACAAATCAAAAACCGATTTTTTTCAATATTAATCTCACATAAGTAAGTTGTTTTGGATATCACATTCATGAGAAAAGACCAGGCTTTCCCAGGATTTTTTTGTTTCATCCAATTGCTTATTTCAATCGAGAGATAACTTTCAGTTTACTTGCGGAAACACCAAAAGCGAGTTTGTGCCACTTTCTGGTTGAGTGAAAACGTTGAACGAATTAGTGAACATAATTATTCATCGACGTTGAACAGATTGAAATGCTTTAAAAATGGATTACTCATAAGACTCTAAATATACCGAAACATTACATATTGTGGAAGTTTATGATCAGTAAGTCTGCTTTAAGATAAATTGATACAGTCCACATACTTTTGTTTGGGCAGCTGAGAACATGAGCGTACAATAACAACCGTCGTACAGCAATCTGGAGGAGAGAGTTTCTATGTTTAGTATCCATGAAACGCAAATTCCTACACCAAATTTTGATACTTTGCTTCCAATTCAAATTTTTATTGAACTTCAAACTTCAACAATTATAAATGCACAAAGATAGTGCATATTTAAAATTTTTTGGTATTTGGAGTGTTTTATTTTGGTTGCAATGACATGCCTTCTGGCATGATTGTAACAGATCCACTTTAAATCAAAGCTCCATTTCATTGACGTGCATAAATATGTGTATTGTTTGTTATTATGAAAAGAAAGATTTTTCTAATTGAACTGATTATGTTTGCTATTAAAACTTGTGTCGACAAAAGTATACTTCCTTTGTTTACTAATTTAATCTGTGTAATCTGTGTTTTGTTTCTTTTTGTCAAGTTGAGCAATCTTGTGAGCTTAAGACATCAATGGCATAGCTGGGGGGCGAAACAACTTTGCCCATGCAGTGGCACAAAATTGATTTTGGTATATCGCACTAAATTGATTGATATCTCTGGAATTGACAAGCAAATGAGATGAAACACACCAGTGGAAAGCCTGGTCTTGTTTCTTTAACATTTGTCAGTAAGAATGACTTATTTTGAATTTCATATTAACCAAATTTTTTTTCTGATTGTACATTTTTTTTTTAACGGGCTGTAGTAGGGATCCATAGGTGACTTGAGGCGGGATTTGAGGGAACCCTACTCAAGATTCACTAAAAGGTTTGAGAATTGTTTTCGGACAATTCGAGAGTGCTGATTCCGAATAGGCTCTATTCAAATTGCCACTTTGGTGGAACGTTGGAGTTTTGAGGGATTACCTTTTTTTTGGGGGGGTGAAATATATGTTTTTCAAACCATGCACAAGATCCCACTAATTTTACTAAGTGTTTTATGTCAATATGAGGGTGTTGATTTTCAAAAAGACACATACAAAATCAACATATGGTGTTAAAGTGGATTTTAAAGGGGAATCAACCCTATTTCCTTCTTTGTTTTAAAATATGTATTATCAAACCATGCGCAAGACCGGGGCACAGATCCACTAATTGACAAAAAGGTTTAAGAAGTGTTTTAAAAGAGTAATTTTAAGGTGCTGATTTCAAAAAGACAACCATACAAACTTTACCACATCTGGTGAAAGTGGATTTTACAGGGGGAATTAACAAAATATTTTCCTTGTTTTTTTTTAAATATAGCACTATGGAAACCATTTTCAAAATCCCATTATTTGACTCAATTTCGGTGTGCGATTTTGAATATTATCATCATACAAAATCACCTCCACCTTGGTGGAAAGTTGATTTTAACGGGGGAATAACGATTCATTCCTAATAATTTTTGAAAAAAATAGGATATCAAGGAAATAACATTTTGATAGCAAAAGTTCTTATATTGTTACAATTTTTTTAATTTTTTTATTTTTTTTCAAAATAAATTATTGTTCTTTATTGAGTAGTTTTGAGTTTCCAGAGAAGATCAATGGGTGTTTTTATCAACGTCGGCGGTAATTACCTTTCTTTACCAAGTTAAAGTAAATGAATCAAAATGTCAACAACCTTGAATTTCAAAATTTGAAAAAACTTTATTAATGCATTTATTTTTTTGTTTTCTTTCCTCCACAAGATTATCCACATAAATTGGTTCACACTATATGAAGTGGGTCGGGTAAAACAACCATCAACAATTTCTTTTTTAGGCCCATCAAAATGGCAGTTTTTTTTACAAGAGCTCAAATTTTTGTTGTGACCCGTTGAAAAGGGATTCACCCCAGCTTTTTCATGCACCACACCCCAATTCTGAAAGGAAATGATAGCCATGAGTAAGGGGGAAAGCACCCCAGTCAGAATCTTTCCCTTCCTCTTTGCCCCCCATAAGCAAGGTAAATACAGGTTCCATTGGGGAAGACATATTTGCCCACCCCCTCAAATGATCTTTGAGGAGGGAGCAAGCTAGGAGCAAGCCCCAGCTTGCTCCCTCCCCAAATGAAAATGGTTACGTCACTGAATCAAAAAAAATTGGATCTCTTCACTGGTTGCCTGTTATGGAACGTATCAAATACAAAAACCTTTATGTGTCGAAGGCCCTTCACAGACAGGTTCCATCATACTAACTCAAACAGAAGCTGGACTGAAGTAGAAAGTACACTTACTGCAGATATGGCCCTACTTGCAGCATATCTCAAGACCTGGAGACTCAAGCTGAGTGAAGCCAAGACCACCACTACTGCCTTCCATCTTAACACCAAAGAAGCTCATCACCAGCTTCAAATCAACCTCAATGGAGCACCTCTGCCATACAATCCTACACCAACTTATCTGGGAGTGAAGCTTGATCGGCAGTATTACGAATCATGCGCAAATGTATCTCCGAGGAATAACCTCCTGTGCTGTGCTGGATCTTCATGGGGTGCTAGTCCATCCACTCTATGCACCATTGCCCTGACTCTGGTCTACACTGCTGCTGAATATGTCACCCCAGCATGGTGCAATAGAGCTCAATAGCTCTCATACAAAGAAGCTGGATACAGTCCATGAGAACCATTACTGACTGCCTTCGTCCCACTCCATCCAAGTTTCTACCAGTATTTTCGGGCATTGCACCCGAAGCGCTTTGGAGAGATCATCACACACATAAACTGGTGAATAAGGCTCTGTTGGACAACAAGCACCTGCTGCATAACACTATCAAAGAATCACACCTGCTTGGTAGACAGAGACTGCGCTCTCGTTGACCTTTCTGTCAATATGCTGCTAAACTCTCCAGCTCCCCATTCAACATCTTACAGACATGGCCATGGAACACTGCCTGGCTAGATACTCCAAGACCAGACCAATTCACTATCACACCTATGACAGAACTCCCAGCTGGTAGCAATCTTCCACATAAGGAATGGGGTCACCTTGAATAGGATTCACACAGGAGTCGGTCGTTTCAACAGCAATATGCACCGATGGGGGCTGCGACCATCTCCATGCCAAAGTAGTTCTCCATCACACAGGGACGTGGATCACTTTCGTCCGCTGGTGGATATGGACTTCTCAACGCCGCAACCAATCAAAGTGAGCCAACTCCCACCAAATATCAACACATTATCTACTGGCTCTTAATGGCAATAAGAAGAAGATCCTTAAATTTATATAATTGTTGGACAGTTCGTTCGTTCTGGCAAAGTCCAAAATCACAGTCGAAGATCCGTCTTTACCAGCTGATAGTTTCATCATCAGGTTTATCAGCTGGAATGCCTCTTGGGGACTTGTAAACCTCACAGTCATCGATGATGTGGCTAATGGTTTGTGGCTCCCACATCGCATTTGTGAAGTTTCTACTCCGATCTTGTGAAGGAATTTCTTTGTACGACCAACGAGCCATTCTGAGTCTGTTGAGTTGACCCATGCTTCCTATCCAGGTCACAACACAGCCTTTGGGCTTGCTAGATGGCTGTCCACAAACTGCTTTGGTTCAAAGTAGAGGATTACCATTGCTCAAACCAATCTGTCATTGATCAAGATGATCGTATGGATCTGTGACTGCAGGTGTCATGGATTGGGTATCAAATTCCTCTGAATCCTCAAAGGGTGTTTAGGTGGTGGGATTAGACTACCAGGTTTCAGTCAGTAATTCTGACGGATCAAGATAAGCTACGTCCTTCTGATGTTACGCATCTTGTATACTCGTACCAGGCGTAGATTTGCCGACGGATCATTCAACGTCTTTCCCCAAGCTTTCCATTAACAAAGAAAGACAACCGTTCCACCAATGTCTTTAAGTGGCTCCTGAAAACATACTTAATTCCTGATGCTTAAAATTTTGTAAACTTTGGTTTGTTATTTTGTTTATATGCTGTATGCCATGTATCTTAATTTCTGTATTTTAGCGTATTTGTAGAAGGCACTGTGTTCCCTGTATAGCACCATATAAATGCATTTATTTTCTTATTTATTCTGTTTGGCGAAGGTGACTAGGTACATTGTTATGGGCACTTGCTGAGGAAGGATGACATGCAATTTAAGGAAGGGGCTTTTTGATTGGGATGATTGGGGTTGAGGAGAGGATGTCCAAAGAAATGCTTGGGCATAAGCGACTTTGGATATCTACTACTACTACTCTGAATATCCACTACCTTGTTACCAGGCCAGTTGAGAACTTGTACAATCACACTTGGCTTCATATGTGGCTCATTTCACAGTTATTCGTGTAAATGTTTCAACTTCAAAATCCACAACCTAGATAGTATTTACGCATGAGTCAGAGTCAATGTAAAAATGAAGGTTTTAATATTAAAGATATTGTCAGTTCCTTCCTTTTTTTCTGCTATTTCTCTGCTATAACGCGTTACATAGGATGTGCCTCATGATAGGCGGCCCCGCGGGCCAAATCCATCCCGCCCACCATTGATTTTGGCCCTCGATTTGCTCAAAAATATAAAAAAACGTAAGAAATTCAGGTGTATTTGGCGCTCAAAAAAAAAAAAACTAGGAACTTTCAAATATGGTTTTTGGTTTTCTCTGACCCTTTCACTGAAATAATTGAGACCCCTGGATCGACGCTCTTTTTCTGTACCTGTCTTGACTGTCTTGCAGCCCAATAGACCCCCCTTTTTTGTTCTGCTGTCCCAGTCCAGGGTTGGCCCGGTATTTCCCACCAAATACTGGTATTTACCGGTAAATACCACCACTGCATATTTTGGTAAAAATGGGAAATACTGGGAAATACCGGGAATACTCAAAAGGACATTTTTGTAAAAACTTAATTTTCTTAAACTATCATAAAATTACTAACACCACAGTTAAGTACCTCCTGCAATCACCTTGAGTTGGGAGTTTGAGGTGTTTTTTCAAATTTTATCACTAACTTAGCTATTGGACAGATGGACAATTTCACTAAATTGGCCCAGTTTAAAAAAATGTCTTTGCACAGACAGTGTCGTGTACATGTATGCTATAAAATGACAAGTTAATTGTATGCTACACACATTAGAACTGGCCTAGATGCAGAAATCCTTCACTGGCAAGTTTTTATTCTAAATTGTCTGTCATTCGTTGTCTTAATTTTAATATCCAAGTGTAGAGAGCACTACCTGGGAACAGATCTAATTTACAGAAGGCCGTATTGGGAATGGAGGTGATCCCCTTAATACGCCCAAATTGAGGTGACTTGACCTTGACCCTTTACCTTCACCAATATGTCACAAATGTCATTAAATGTATTTTAACGTTTTAACAACACAAACTTTACAAGGATCAATATTATTGAGTTCCACAACTCAATCCACGCATGTCAGGGAATTGACCTTTTCACCCCTATCACGTGACCCCTGGTTGCTGATGGGTCATGTACTTGTTCTGTATTTGATGCCACGAGGATTATCTCTGACAAATTTCACTCAATCGGAGCTTGTTTGTATATGTTGACCCTTGACCTGGAAGCTTTGACCTTTGGGGTCGAGACTATCATATACTTCTTTTACATTATGTTACATCACGCAGCAATAACAGGCTTATCTGTCCTATCGGCTGAGATATAGCCAATTTGGGTCTTATTTTTTATATTAGCATTTTTTTGGCAAAAAAAATTTTGACCTTTGACCCCCTTAATGAACCTTGATCCCGTAAAAAAAAACCGCCCGTGTACACAACAAAATGCAATTGTTTCCAATGCAAAAAAAATTTCATATTATGCTTAGTTCTGGGATTAAAAATTCTTGAAATTATTTACCTTAAAGACCGAACTGAACCTTAAATTACCTTGACCTCCAAAATAAAAAATACCTTGCATACCCCAGGTAACATGAATGGCATATCTGAAAGTTAAATCACTGTACATGTTGAGTTTTGAGATAACATTTTTGAATATTTTGGAATATTTTTGGTTTTGACTGGAAGTTCCCCCTTAATGACCCCCATGCCGAGCACAACGTTTGTGAAGGTTTTAAGAAGCTGCTTCATATTGTATGAGTTCCACGTGACCATGCATGTTGTCAGTGCACATACATTTTAAAGATTTTTGAAGATTTTTTCAAACATTATGACCAAAGTCCCCCTTAATGACCCCAACTTGACCTATCGACGACCCTAACTTTTTTGAAGGTCCCAAGCATGAGTCATGTTACCATGCAATTTAAACTGTAGGAGGATATACAGTTTCACAGAAAATCACACTTTCTGACCCCTGTGTGACCCCTAATGACCCCGACATGGGTCAAAGTCATATGTCATGAATAGGATGACTCAGTGGTCATTTGGTGGAAGTCTGGTCAGAATACGTCAAACCATGACTGAGCTAGACGCATTAATTGATGTGTTGCCAGAAAGAAGAAGAAGAAGAAAGAACCCATCAAAAACAGAACAAGACGGCATGAAGGCCGTCTTGTAAGAACCAAAACACCTATTATTGTCCAGGCCTTCATTTATGGAAATAATGTAAACATTTAGGTGCATAACAAGAGGCTCAATTACTTACATGACATAAAAAACATAGGCCTTTCAAGTAACTGTTCAGGAGAGCTGCAGGAGCTCTGGAGGAGCTCTGGAGCAGTTGAGCTCACAGAAATGAAGGGCTGTGCTAATCATATAGTGGAGTGTAGTTGAATTTGAATTCAACCCTTCAAACATACCCAGATTATTACCACAACATTTATAACTGTAAAATATAGTTATTTGAGGTTAACCCCCATGAGGTCTTTGAATTGCACATGCATCCTGTAGTATTTCCCAGGTATCGACCAGGTATTTCCCAATATTTACCAGTATTTCCCAGTATTTACCAGTATTTCCCAGTATTTACCAGTATTTCCCAGGTGGGAAATACTAGTATTTGCCCGTGAATTGTCAACCCTGGCTGTCCTACCTTTTACCCAATAACCCCCTTTTTAAACAACCCCCCCCCCCGTTTTCTTCTTTCCTGCTACCCATTTTTTCACAAGTTTCCACAAAAGTATCCATTTTTAGGGAGTGTTCATAAATACTTTGGTGGGGGGGAGTTGGAACTTTGGACATCAAAAAAAATTTGATCCCCTTTTTAGGTTTGAATTTTTTTTTATCCCCCTTAAAATTGTTTGATACCCCCTTATACCTTCAGACCAAAAGCAGCACATTGTAGAGGCATACATACAGAATCCGTATAGGGGGCTGTCCAGGTACAGAGGCGTAGCCAGGATCTGAATTAGACGGGGGGCTGAGAAAAATGTATCGATCATAAAGTGTAGTGAGCAAAGCGAGCAGAGCGTCCTCGCGGCGTGGGTCCAGGGGTCCGCTTAAGGGCCCCGTTCGGTCCAGGGTGAAAGCCCCGGCGGGTCCAGGGGCATAGCCCCCTGAACTCTGGTTTTCCGTGTTTTTCAAAGGCCCAGAAGGCCTATGTTCAGCTTGTTTTTTTTCTCATCACTTTTTTTCAACATCAATCCGACTCACAAATAGGCTAGAAAGCTTAAAGCTTTTACTGGCAATCATTCATTATATTTATAAGTTGTACTCTACACACCTGATTCCTCTTCATGATTATGACCACTGACCCTGTACACTACGTCGTATTCAAGATTGAATTGACCACTACGAAAATTCGCGCCAAACGTTTTACAATACGTACATGTATAGTTCTCTCGCAAACAGTTGCAGTCACCGGCTGATGCGATGCAGATGGTGCTAGTTAAAAACCTGCAGTGTCATACCCCATGCCCCCCCTTCCACGTATCGATCCGTGCCGCGCCCTGTGATTTTGATTTTGATTTACTCTTTTTTCCTAGGTGTACACATCGAAGTTTGGTCATATAGCCCCTATCTTGTTTAATTAACTGAATTTACGGGTCGTTCTGCTGCTCTTTCCCTTTTTCTCTTTCTTTTTTCTCTTCCCGCCTCTTTTTAAAAAATGTTCAATGGGGGGTGCGAGCCCCCTTAGCCCCCCTCCCCCACCCCCCCCCCCTTACCCCCCCCCCCCGCCACCCCCTCCCCTCTGACCCCCCCCCTTACCACACACAACTACACCCTATCCATTTCATAAGTGATTGCCCCCCCCCACCTGAAAACCTTAAGCGTGAAACTGGTGTTGCGTGAAGAGTTAATTAATCGAGTGCCCTATCTTCATCCATTGTAGGCAAACTTGGCGATTCCGGACTGACTGTATCTCCTGCCACAACGGTTTTAGATAGCCTATGCTACATTGCATTCACGAAGGTTGAAAGGTAAAATAGTAGTGACATTTGTTTCCCCCGGACTAAAAGATGTTAGTAGGGTGGCCAATGTGGACATGGCGCCGATTATACGGGAGTGGGCTCAGGAAGGGTGCTTCCTATGCGCAAAGTGTGGGCACCCTTTGCAATATGGTTTTCAGCCTGCTTTTGAATGGAAAAGTTGGGTTCCCAAAAATATTGCAAATTGGATTAATAAAATACTTGGTGAAGTTAGTTTTGAATAGAGCAAAAAGATCCTTAAATTTTTGATCCCCCTAATACAGCTGGAGGAAATTTGTTGATCCCCCTTTATGGGACCTAAAATTTATGTGATCCCACTTCCTATTTCCTCAACCCCACCAAAGCATTCTGAACACTCCCTTAAAGCTATTACATCCAAATTCGAAATTTGTGCAGGCTGCATGTACATTTTGAACATTTATAATTTCATGGGAGTGCATTAACTCTTTTGAAAGAGACATTCCTATTTAACTTCAGTTTGTTACCTCAGTGTGGCCCCCCTCTTAAAGTTTCAACTGGATGGGTTCATTTTTAGTCAGGTTGTGTACCGAATGACCCTGTTTTTTGGTACATTCTAAATGGCCCTACTTTACACATGATGGCCGAGACACATACCGGTCACTTCAGAAAGGCAGGGCCCCCATCCGGCACTGTTCAGGATGAAGATGGACCTTCGAAACTTTTCATAGCAAACAAGACTTGTTATTTAATGGTAAATAAAGCAAATGTTGTAAACAAATGTCATGCCCCCATTTGAAAGACAGACAAATAGTTAATTTGACGTGTCAAATTAGAAGTTGTTTCTGAAAATTATTAGTGCTACTATTATTTGTGATGATGCTGTCATCATACAGCATTTTACAATGAATGCCTTTATTCGAAATATTCAATAAGATTATAGATCATTAATAATTGATTTGAGCAGGGAAAAAATACGTGTTAAATATCATGGCCTATATAAATACCATTTAATGAATGCATTTAAATGAATGTACAATCTGTTTTGAAATAAACATTTACAAACTTGTCACCTCCATTGTGTAAAGTTTAAGTGCAAATAATTATACACCCCAAATGGTGCTTTACTTGGTTAGCTCTTAAATCAGGTAGTACCCTTTAATCATTTAATGTTAGAGGTTTTCATCCATTTAATAAAAATATCAAACAACGTTAATATCTTGACCTTTTATGTGATCGTCAAAATTGTATTTAAGTTATAACTTGTATCGTAATTTAAAAGGCTTGTTTTTCAAAAATTGGGGAGGTCCCTTTTAAAATAAGGATTTCACCACTTTCCACCTACATATCAATTTTGCATGCAGCAGATTTGAACTCGGCACCCTCGACTTTGATTAAACCAATTCTCAGATGTTTTAGGTTAATTCTGGTGTTATATTAGCCTCAATTTTTGATTTAAAAATATTTATTTCTCCAATTTTTACTTGAGAAAACATTTCTCCATGGGAAAAGTACTTTAGTACTCCTAAAAAGAGAAAGTCCGGGGGGGGAGGCCACTTGTATCAAAGGTGGATATGATGCTGTGTGAACAAGAAAACAGCGTAAAAAGGGGGTCTTTTTTCCAACAGGCGATGTACGCGCGTACATCGTTTAGGGTGTCAAAACAGGCACAAAATATGGAAAAAAGGGTATGTTTTTTCGTAACCCTGAATTGTGATGTATATCCATAAGCAGGGATAAAATCTCCAAAATATGGTTGAATCGGAACCTTGGAAAGTAAAGCAAAGCAAGAAAATAAAGGGTTTTATATTACGATTCAATGCACGCGTACTGGTTGAGGGTATCATTAAACAGATAAAAATACTGTGTTTAGGGTGGTTTAGCTTGTTTTTCGTCGGTGTGAAATACGTGTTTGGTGCCATTTGGAAAAGTCCATGTTCACGCATTCATATCCACCTTTGGATGAATACCAGTGCCCCCCCCCCACCCCGGGAGAAGTGGAAGCCCCTAGTGCTATGTTGGATATGCACCTGTTGTTTACAACTGGATAGATTGCACAAGAGGCGAAAAATGGGACTTCCCCAAGATGTAAACTTTGAAACTGAGTCAACAACGTGTTTATGCTTGAGATCAAAACAGATGCAAAAATTAGGAATTTCCAAATGATGTTCTAAATGAAAAATGATGCATTCAGATAATGTCATTTATGGAATTCCAATTTGTCAGTGCGAGGATTATGTTTATGCATGATAATGGTTTTGTAAACCTATTTTTAGGTATTAGGAATACTAGTTATAAAAATTATGTTTATAAGGAGAACTTGGTCAGAGAAGGGGCCAGCCACAGTTGTTCGGTTGTGTGGATCTCAAGACGAGGTCAGGGCATATATATAGTATCAGGATCAATTGATGTTTACCACAGGAGCTGCATATGTGCAAGCTATTTTTCTGCTGTCATCTTTGAGGCCAAGAGAGCTTCAGTTTTGGGAATCAAAAGTATTTCCAGTTGGTGTTCCTAAAAGTGGACATTTAATTACGACAGACGGACATTAAGGTAGTGATACTTGGATGGTGCTGCAGAATATTAGTGTCGTCAAGGAACTCTTGAACCTTGTCAACTTGAACTGCTGGACAAAAGTTATCTTTGTAACTGAGATGATTGACATGGAATATACCATGGATTGTTATGTGAACTTGTACGCTGTCATTTTGGAGTCTTCGCTGTGAGGACATATCATTGTTGAACTGCAACGCTTCTTTTGACTCTAATAACTATCTTAATCTTAAGACATTGTGTGTAATTTTGTTATGTAATATTGTTTTGGACATACCAAATTCTTGAACCAATCTGATTAAATTCATTAAAACAGTGTTATATAAAATTCAGATCGCTTGTGCACAAGGCTCACTTGTTTGTGTTTAAAAGATATTTCTGGCCTATGTTGTCCATAAGACAACACTTGAGTAGGGTTCAACCTTATTTTGAGCCTTTTAGGCTTGATGGATCCCCTACTATTATGAACAGAAAATTGTGCATTAAAATCAGTACAATTATGTATCCAAAAGTGACTTGGTTCAATGTACCTCAGTGTACATGTCTTTGAGAGAATCAGTGAAAGATAGTGATTTTGTTGGGAGTTTCCGTAACCTGACCCATGTGACACTTTTTTCTGACACACCTATGAATTTGGAAACCTTAATGGAATAAACATGTGCTTTATTCCGTGAAAGGTTTCCTAATTCATAAGTGTGTCAGAAAAAGTGTGTCAGATGGGTCAGGTTACATAAACTTTTGATTTTGTTGGTGACATCACTGGATGGGACATGAGATTTTTTTTTGAGGATACAAATTTCTCTCAATTTGCACTTGATAGCTTGTAAAACAGCCTATCAAGAACGTTTCAAAGGTTTATTGCACAAATAAGTAGAAAAGAAAGCAAGAAACTAAATTGTGAACTTAGTGCCTGCTATCATAATCATAATTATGCTTTGATTTCCTGTCGTGCATGACAGAAAATACCAAATCATCATATAATCACATAAAGATGGCATACTCATACTTATTTGCTTCGGGTAGTAAGCATTCTAATAACCCAGGTTGCAAAAAATTGGGGGCACTTCTTGTGTGTCTTTAACATTGTGCAGCCTTGAAATGCAGTGAGAGAGAGAGAGAGAGAGAGTGCGCGTCAGGGTTCATATGTGCGTTTTTGCGTCATAGACGCACTTTTTCAGGAGGTGGACGCACTTTGGTCCAGATAGAGTAAAATTTTGTGTCTATGTGTACACAACAAAATAGCCACTTAAAATTACATAATAAAATCACACTCGCAGAGTTTGCTCCAGGGCCATTCTCCGATAGAGTGTTCAAGTTTGGTCTCCAAATGAGCAAATATCAACATTAAGGAATTTCTGAAAATCATTGAAAATCGTAAACTTTAATATTCTCAGAACACGGAACAATGCACGGGTGATCTTAAAAAAATATCAGATTTTTAGTATATTGCCTAACGTTAACACTTGAGTAACGTATCAGGGTAACGTATCTGGCCGGCCTTTTTCTTAGTCGTGCTCTTCTTGATGAAAGTACGTGCTTCACAGACTTAGTGTCTATACCTTATCAGGTATTACCTTCATACTAAAGCATGGTGTAGTATTCGACTTTGTGTATCACGCCGTTTTGCAAGAGCGTAGCAGGAGGGAGATAACGTATCTCGCGCGGTATGAACGTAACATGAGGCATTTCTTTCATTACTAGGGCTGGAAATTGTTATTTTGAAACCAGATTTTTATGCAAAACATGTATAATATAACATTGACATCTTCTCGATTTATCACATATTAGAACATTGGTCTTCCATTATTTTTAGCAATTTTGTATCCATTCGAATTATGGTAACGTATCTGGCTGCAATATTGGCGACATGTTCTCAGAGAACTCTTGCGAAACTTTAATAATCCAATATTATCATTTTTTGAACTTAATAATTAGGGCATAATAGATAAAAATGCAATGTAATCTGTGATATGCGCTCTTGTGTAACGAGCAGGGACACATTTTAAAGAATGGATTTGGGCTAGCGACATGGCGAAAAGCAAGAAATATGCATCTTTAGCCTTATTGCTTGATACTTTCTCATCCGGGTACAAACTTCTAGTCGGGATCATTTTGAAAACATAACTCCTAAGTATAATTTATATAAATAAACATTCATTCTTAAAGGCCAAAAACAAGCTTTAAACTGTGCATGACTGTGAGCGACACTAAAAACGACTTTTTGAACACTTTATTGGAGAATGGACCTCTAGCACATGCTCACACTATTGTATCATTTTCACTCAAATAATTATTCTGTTACAATTAAATACATGTTAAAAATCTGAAAATAAATATAGGCTTAAATTTGACTGTATTTTATTTTTTTAGTTCACTAACCCTCTCTCACCTGTCCCAAAGGGTAATCAAGATACTCCAGAGTTCTTTGGGAGTTTAGGGGTCAGCAGGGTAATTATTTCAATATGCCCAGTCTAGGTTTTGGAATTGGCTGTGTATGGATTGTTTACAATAGTGCAAACAGTGCTCAAACCTGTTAAACTTGACATTTAGGTAATCTGTAATGCATAAAATTTGAAATAGACGCACTTTTGCAAACTCAGGGAAACAAATTTGCGTCCAAGTAGACGCACTATTTTCAAAACCTATAATGTGAACCCTGGTGTGTGTATGTGCGTATGTGTGTATGAGTCTTGTATGTATATATCTATTTGTATATATTTATATTACACTTTATGATTTGTTAACTCCTCAGTGATGGACTTATAAGTAAAGCAGAGATGAAGACCTACTTCGTCAGGGCTCACAGTCAAGCTTTGAGTAATGGCTTCAAACACAATTCAATGTTCACACCTATTTCAGCCCAACATTTTGTGTGCATTGCACAGGTCTTTTGTGGGGACTAATCAAGCAAGGTGTAAAGTGTAAGCAGTGTGGTATCAATGCCCATAAGCACTGCAAAGACAGAGTAGTGATGGAGTGTCGCAAAAAGACACGCAGTGTTGTACAAAGAAGAAATACCATGGATAGTGTAAGAGGGTCAATTAGCAGTCAAAGCAGTGCAGGTCCTTGTCACCATAGCGAACAAACCAGTGGTACAAGCACCACAAATACAAGTAAGTATAGTCATGGGTGTATATTATTTATGTCCATTGTATAGATTAAAGCAATAACAGCACATTTTTTGAAGAGCGCCCCCAATTTTCAAAATTTGATATTTATGCACAGTTATGTTGGTAATTGTCTAGGAAAACTACACCTGCAAAAGAGAATTCTCAAAAATGTGTATTTATCATAAAATAAGCGATTTTGCAATTAGAATTGGGATCCCAGATTGTACTTAACAGCAGAGCTGGAAATGCTAAGTTTATA
This sequence comes from Ophioderma brevispina, assembly GCA_023653785.1. Taxonomy (NCBI): domain Eukaryota; kingdom Metazoa; phylum Echinodermata; class Ophiuroidea; order Amphilepidida; family Ophiodermatidae; genus Ophioderma; species Ophioderma brevispina. Next base: position 61,185 of record JAMKCH010033344.1, read on the forward strand.
TCCGTCCATGATGAAATTATGCCACCTCAAGAAAATCACCTCTAACTTGACTTGCTTGAACCAATAAAACAACTAATGGATGAGCGTAGACAAGTACATGGCGCTATTTCCTGGCTATTTCATATTGGAAGGTCATTTCCAGCAGCCGTTGAATTATTATCGGAGATCTCCGATATTAATTATTCTAATTACAAAATTCCTTTGTTTGCGACACATAGACATTTTCGAGCTTAACCATTCACAGGTATACTTTACTAACAGTTACCAATTCAACCGTGTAAAAATCTCAACATTTTTGGCTTACGAAGTAAGTCTATAAGAGAGTGCTGGGTGATAGATCAATATGTTCATCAAACTTTATTTCCAATTACTACACAGTATGAAAACAAAACAGTGATATGGAGGAGTCAAGCAAAAGGTCTATAGGGCCCAAAACACTCACCCCCCTGGATACATTAACACGCAAGAAACAGGCATAACTATCAAGAAACGCACAGAAAGTGCTTGTACACACTTGTACCACCCTTCTTGTTAAGACAAAAATCATTATATTCATACACTGGTCGACTGTAGTTGTCGGGTGACTCTTTGCATGCATTGTTAGTAGGGTTCTCTACCAAGAACAACATGGAACCATTTTTTGGACATCAAGTCAGTAATTGTCAAGTGTAAGTGACATACACCACAAGTGCTTATGTGTAGGCGTCATGGAGGTTTTTTTTTTTGGCTTATATAAGCCAAGGTCAGACCCTGCCACTAAACCAGTTTCTTCATATAGCAATGGCCCTAGTAATTTTACACTAGGTATAAGGTAGTGCAAAACATATGATTTTTGTCACCCATGTAGTATGTTACCTCTTAATTTAGAAAGTTTTCTTTGTAGACAAACTAAAAAATATTCTTTTTCTCTTTGAATTGAATGCCACTTCATCAATTTTTATGAATCTATTGTTGTTGTTTGCTTACTAGTGTGCATTTGTGTGTTGTGTTTAGGGTGGTGTGCGTGTGTTTGTGTTTGTGTGTTTGTGAATTTGGAAACTTAAACATGTTAATGGTAAAAATTTGGTAGATAAAAATGAAAATGTGGGTTATGACATCAACAAAATGTACAGGTGGGGAGGTGGTTCTCACATTGGAATTTGGTTATGTACCGCCTATAGTCCCACCCGTCCCTCATTTTGAGGCTTTTTTTCAGTTCCTGTGACTCCCCCATTTTAGGACCATTTTTCATTTCCAGAGAACCCAGGTCCAAAAAGCCATATTCTACAAATATATCTTCAAAACTCCTCAAAAAGTACTGGAAATCGAAGGGAGAATCGCAGCTTTAATTTTGGAAATTTTCTGACAACCTAGTTTCCGAGACCCCCCCATTTTTTTTGGTCCTCAACTCAAAAGGTTTATTAAGAAAGCCATAAGAGCCAAAATTTGAAACAAAAAACAAAGACGCAAAATTTGTCGGAGATCCTGTGATTTGACAAAATGTTATAAGTACTTCTTTCGGTTTGACAGGCTCAGTGAATAATCTTTTTCATGAATCTGTGGATGACAGGTGGGAAAGTTTTCCTAATAAATGGTTGATTTGGTAGTGAGATTTGTGGCTGACAGGAAGGGGAATGCCTATACAAATGCAATTTAACTTCATAACATTATCAGGTTAATAACTCTGACCATTCGGACAATGAGGATGTAGTTTGCTTCTACAATTCTGGAATTGAAAAATTTGGGGAAGATGTCAAATGGGAAGAAAATTATTTTTCTTCAAAGTTGTATAACGTAAGAAAAAGCAAGTAATGTGTACTATAAAGAATTCTGGTTACTAATCTCCTCGCTGGGCCATAAACAAAAAGCCCTTCCCAATCCTCAATGTCATCTAAAATTTAAGGTTTAATCCTGACGTATACCAACTAGTGGAGAGGTTTGGGTGTGTGGGGTGTTTTTGTGTTTTGTTGTTTGTTGGTTGTTTTTTTTGGTTGTTTTTTGTGTTTTGTGGTGTTTTAGTTGTTGACTGCAAAATTGTCAGCCGACCCCTCCCCTGGTACAACAAAATGCACCACTTCTATTCGAAAGATCGTCATAAATAATTAAAAAAAATTGATGGTGGTGGTCAAAAACTTGGTGGCAGGGGCGTGTTGTGGGTCAAAAAATGACATGTTGAGCTAAAAACTGAGGAAATCAAGATTATTATTTCTTAGCAAAACAAATTAATTCATGAGCAATACTATCAATCTGGACATTTATATTTATGTTTATACCATATATAAAGGGTCTCGAATTTTAGCCCCAAATAGCACTTTTTTCTTAAAAAAAAACATCCTTTTATCACATGTCACCACAGTGATGATTACCTGAACCCTCTATGCAATGTATAAAACCTTAAAAAAAAGGATACCATAAAAAATTAGATTGTAATATTTTTACTTTAAAAAAATATAAAAAATAATAATTTTCGGCCGAGAAATCATCCCTGCCACCAACATATTTTACCACAACCATCATTGTCTTAAAATCTCATATATTTATCTTCAACAAAAGGTGGTTTGTGTGTTGTTGTAAGGAGGGGGGAGGGGTAACTCGAAAAATAAAGCACTATTTACATAGCTCCGGCCGCTCCAGTTACTTAGCCAATAAATTGTGCAAAAATTAGTTTTTTTAACCATATTTAGGTCTTGTAGCGTTTTGCTGCCCCGGGTTGATGGAGTACTGAAATCAGTGGTTGACAAAGGACAAAGTCAGTATTCCATGGTGTGGGGGAGTTGTTGGTTGAGGGGGGTAGTAGGTAATTTGACTGGATACATGGATCCAAGGGGTTGGGGGATGGGGGGTGGAGCCAGTACTGGTTGATGGAGTAAGTGGCATCAGCAGTGGATTCAAGTTTGTTGCCAGTAGTAGGCCACGTGCATTTGTAATTTGGAGCCATTTTACCATCTTTGGTTGTTGTTTTTCTTTTATTTACTGAGAGATTTGCATTTTTAGACAAAAACAGAGATGATAGAACCTTCCAATTTATAAGATTTCTAAGTATCCAAAAATCAATATTTTGTTGTATAAACTAATAATTGGACATCAAGTATATGCAACTGTCTTGACTTGCCATTTTAGACATTTGAGCACTTTCTGGGGAAACCCTTTTCAATTCTTTTTTTTTTTAAATTAAAATGAAAAGTGCATTTTACATTTAGGTTTTTGGACTACCTACTGCGAAACCAAACTTGATTTTTGTTGGCCTTAACAATGAATAAATTCACTGGCTATAGGCCTAATCACTAACATCCTTTTCGGAAAAAGACTACATTCCTGAGGATAACCGCAAAAAAGGTGGTAGCATTAGTTGTTGGATCTAGGGGCAATTTCTCCCTAAAAACAAGACGGGTCCGCTCCGTGATTTTGAAAAGTGGAAAAAAAATGCAGGAAAGCCCCAGTCACACTGGAAAGGCGATTGCCTGGGATTGCCCTCGATTGAGAAATCGTGCGAAGGGTCCAGGCATGTAAGATTTGGTGTCATGGTGTAGCTAGTACATATAAAATTCATCTACGATCATCTACGATAAATGGCACGATTGGTGGTGGGATCAACAGTGGCACAACAGTCCTTGGTGGTGACACGTTGGTGGCACAACGGTCCTCACATAGCGCGCGATTGGTCTATGTACGTGCGATTAATCGCAGACATTCGCAGGATAGTCGTACATAGTCTCCACCATCGTGCTATTAATCGCACCACTCTAAACAATGACCAATCGTACGATAGTCGGCGGCTACATACGATTGACGTGCCACCATCGCACGACCAAATGCGATTGTAGGCGATTGTATGCGACGGTCAAACCTTGGTTCAATCGCAGAAAGGTTTTTGAACATGACCGAAAACCTCTCTGCGACAGGAGGGACATATGCGACTACCTGCCACAGCCCGCGATCGTCGCCGATCAGTGGCACACCTTTTTTAAGATTGCCGAAGACTTCTTGCGTTTGCCAATCGCAACTAGTCGCATCTAGTTGTAACCTGTCGTATCTCCCAGTGTGACTGGGGCTTTAGGGACGTTAGGATATGGGAAATATCACTTAGCATGCCATTTGTTGCTTGTACCTATAAGTGGTTTCACATCATTGCACAACTCACACCACACCTCTGGAGTAGCCACAGCATCCTTGATGCTCTCGTTTAAAAATTGGGGGTGCTCTCCAAAAAAATTTTTTTTTCTATATTGTTTTAAGTATACCCATATGCACAGGCCAGTAAGCAGGGTTTCTGGGGGGAGTGAGCTTTAGAGAAAAAGCGGATTTCCTTGTACTTGTGCCAGATTTTTTATGTGTGTAACTAAAAAGTGAACTTAAACCCCAGCCAGGCCTTAAAGGGGTTACCCCATATTAGTGGTGTTTAAAATTCACCCTTTATATAAAAAACACCCTTTACCCCAAAAAGTCATGGCTAACAGTGATCAGTCTCACTCGATAATTCAGCTGACAATACATGCATTATTGTTCCCGTAACCTTCATCAAGGTGCGACCACATGAAGTAAGTTTGGTTTTAAACCCCCCATCCTGAAATTATACCTTAATTCAAAAAAACAATGTTCAAATATCAAATTAATAATACATTGTAACATGCTTACCCGAAATAGTCTTCTACAGTGAGATTTTGACCCATAAACTGACGCTACTTACAATAGAAATTCGCCATTGGACACCATGAACATTTGCTGGAGGCCTTCAAACTAAGCCAGAAGCATTGCAGGAATGCTACGGTGCAATATCTTTTACTGGTTACACCATTGCCCTTGTTTTATACAGCCCACAGTGTGGCTGTATACCGATAATGAGATTTGATGATTCATTACGGCTGGCAGTGACAGTCACGGCTGCGAGTACCGAGAAAGACTGGTGAACAGTATTGTACCAAACATCCAATTCTGACTATGAATGATCATAAAAATATTGATTAGAGTCCATTGCTGCATAAACATTGTAGGCTTATACTCAACACATACACTACTGTCCATTCAATTAGCTTAGACCCTTGGTTTTTAATAAATATTAGAGAAGGTACAAGTGTCGGGAAAAAATTGTGAAAGAAAAGTTTGTATTCACGAAATTACCTAACAGGATTTTTAAATTTCAAAACATATGAATGGAATTTTACCTACAAATCTATTGAAATTTGACCCTTTTCCCCTCAAAGTTGCTAATGATCTGTCCAACGTCTGGTACCATTAACAAATGATGTGCGAGGTGGTCTTTGGTATTATACATACATGGTAGGAAGTGATTATCGATGTAGCGATACCCACTGCGATCAATATTGGCAGACCAGAAGACCTTGGTCGGACAGTGACTTGCACATATTGTGTCATCTTCTCTTAAAAGTACATCATACAAAGAATATATTGTATTTGTATTTCTTTGAATGTTTGAAGTAACATATCTTTGCCCAGGAATAAAATAGACACTATTTATACATTACAAGCATTGTTCATGATATCGATCAATGTCTTCTACTGTGAAAGAGCGATGCAACGTTTTTGGTTATTCCTTCATGTAATTTCAGCACGAAATAATCAATATAGACATGCATAGAGTTGAATGGTGTTTATGGGCTTTATTCTGTATGGGCTTAATTGATTTCTTTCATCCAAGTCTTGCACCAAGGACACACCAACGTTTTACACACCTATCTTTTAAATGGAACATTCCTGAAAAAGTATGCTCATTACAAATATTTGGCCTGCTCTGATTCCTTACCAATTGATGGCCAAAATCACAGAAATTGAATAGAATTGGGTGTGAAGAAATACAGCATGCACCTTCATAATCTTGTTGGGTAATTAGATGAATACCAACTTTTCTTTCACAATTTTTTCCCGACACCAATACCTTCTCTAATATTAATTAAAAACTGAGAGTCTAAGCTAATTGAATGGACAGTACCATATGATCTTCGTGTAGGATTTTTTCATAGCTTTTGGAATCTTTTCAGAGTGTTTTTGGGTATCCAATTTATGGAACCTAGACTCAGTTCTCAGACTTTATCATGGCATCATGCCCATAGCATGCCATGGCATAGCATAGATGTCTTCAGAGGAAGCAAGTCTGAGTTTGGAAAACAAACAATCAAAATTAGACCTATCATGTTTGGGATTCCAATTTCCTTCTTTGAAAAAGGGATAAGCAGCGATGATGTGAGAGAATAACAAAAATGTTGAAATGCATTTTTTAGTTTATAAATCAAAGATTTGTAGGTACAATTCCATATAGCTACTAGGAACAAAAACACCAAAGAGTGAAAAAATAAGTTTTTGAGGAAATTTGTCCTGCAAATAGACATACAGAGAAGATGTCTCAAAATCTATACTAAACAGCCGATTGTGGTTTACACCAGTACAGAATAAAAAAAGCTTATCTCCAGGGAAAGATTAATAATATCCATCCTTGTCTACCTGGAGAACTAAGTAGTTAAAATGTCAAAGATCAATAATATTTGTGTTTGAGGTCAAACTGTACAGGTCATGGTGCACAATATCACACTTAATAAATCTGGGATATTTGCAAGGAAAGGCTTTTTGTCTCTTCTGAACTTTTTTCGGCAGAGACTTAGAAATCACTTTTCTTTCTGTCCGTCCGTGTTCGCTGCTTGTGTACGATTTATCTGGAGTTCCGTAAGGGCTACGATGATGTAACTTGGTGGAAAGAAGCGGGTGATGAGTTCTCGACCTGATTAGATTTTGGGTGTAAAATATGCTAATTAAGTATCTAATTGCATAATTTACGAAAATTTTCCCGCAAGGCTTGTGTACAAGTTTTCTGGAGTTCTGTAAGGCGTATAATGATGTAACTTGGTGGAAGGAAGCGGGCTGAGGAGTTCTTGACTTGATTAGATTTTGGGCATATTTTGGGCAAATTAAATATGCAAATGAGCTAATTAATATGCAAAAATCAGCGTTATTGCTATATTTTTGAAACGGTACATCGGATATACAAAATTCCTTTGCTGCATGAAAGCCTATCATGGTGCGCATCTTTCTTGCAATTTGAAAGTGCGAAATATGTGCGGCTTAGGTATGGAAATGAGCTAATTAAATATGCATAATTGCTGTATCTCTGAATCTGTACATGGGATAGGTAAATTTCCTTCGCTACATGAAAGAATACTATGCCATACGTCGTTTGTGTGAATCATAATTGCGGTCGATTGTGCATGTGGGACAATTAAAGGGGCATTGTTTGATGCAATTAATCTAATTAAAGAGACATGAGGAGATTTCCAGAAAGAAGCGCCCCCAATTTTTCTCGAACCCCGGTTTTTTACATATTTGGAATGCTTACCAATGTATTAGATTACACCTGAAGTGAATAAGCCGAATACGCCGTCTTTATGTAATTAGATGATGATTTAGTAGTTTCTGTCGTACACGACAGAAAGTCAAAGCATGGTTTTCTATGGGAAAAGATTACGATAGCAGGCAAGTTCAAAACAAGGATTTCGGTTTTCTGTAGCACCTGTTTGTCCAATAAACCTTCGAAACGTTCTCGGTAGGTGGTCTACAACTGATCCAGTGAAATATGAGAGAAATTTGTATCCTAAAAAATCTCCTCCTGTCACTTTAAATATGCATAATTGCTGTATTCCTGAATCGGTACATTGGATATGAAAAATGTTTGTGCTACATGGAAGACTATGCCATGCATCTTTTGTTTGAATCATAATTGTGGTCAAAATGCATGTGGGCCACTTAAAGGGGCATTCTTTTATTATTTTCAAATAATTGCACCTAATGCCAAATGCTTGGTCCGTTTCAGTGTGAAATACTACACCTTGCAAAAGAATTTGATTCAGGAGTTTACTTTACAATAAACTAGGTCAGCATGTGTTTATTTGGCAGTATAGGGCTGTGTGTGGTTTGGTGGTGTGCATAACAAGAAGACTCATCAGTGCAAAAATGAAGGGGTGGAGGGCAAAGTATACTAAAACAAAGGTATTAACATCAATAGATATATGTAGTACCCATGTTTTCATATGAAAGGGTTTTTCTAGTTCTGGTTGTTGCACATGGGTCAGTCTTTTGGGTTGCCAGCCTGTTTACATTTCTTGGATAATGTGAAAATACGTAAATTTGACGTTTCACCCCTTTCCAGACCTTGTATGGGCCCAAATTTAAATGGTCACATGATTTTTACAAAAATAGTGTTGCCAAATTGAATAAATTATCATATTTTTACTAAATTTAGTGAATTTTAAGGGATTTTTACATGATGAATTTGCTTATAGGGACCTTTTACCATTATTATCTCCACAGTGGAAAACGCTCTGACCCCAGGGTGGTGTTAAATGAAGGAGTGGGAAATATAGAATGCTATAATGTAAACCTGGGGGTGCCACTCCAAAACGTCTCTTGGTTATTATCATGTTTGAGGACTTTCCAAGATTAATATCTCCACAATGGAAAATATTGAGACACCAGGGTGGTGTCAAATGAAATCTGATCAGGAAATAAAGAATACTATAAATGCAGAACCAGAGGTACTACTCCTAACACCCTCTCACTTATCCTTGTGGGGGTTTAACTTTCAAGATTAATTCTCCACAATGGAAAATGAAATTGTGACCCCTAGGGTTGGTGTCAATGAAAGAGTGGGAAGTAAACTAGTTGAGAAATTGGAGTTTATCTGCTTGCACAACTTTTTGGGGACACCCTGGACTCGCACAGTTTGCCTCTGGGTGTGGCTGCTTTTTGTCTTACAGTTATGTGCGAAAGCAGGTGAGACTTTTTTGCTCGAGAACCGCCTTGTTTTGATCTCAAGTCAGAATTTTGATACGCATATCAGATAAAATAGTACTGCCTTGCCCTTAATACACAGATTCAGGTCAACCACTTGCAGGTTATGTTAGCGGGAGTCAGATGACCCATCTGAACACTTATAATTCAGAGTGAGTGCGAACAACAAAGAAAGTGTTGGTATGGGTTAGGTTTACGGAAACTCCCTGTTCGGACATAGCTATAGCAGTAAAAACGAGAGCATCAATGATGCATAAGACCCACTTGTATGGTGGAACTGAAATGATCCTTGGAGATGCAATGCATGAGACACCTAAGACAAGTTATTGGTTGGCAGACAGTTTTTGAACAAATAGATTCAAGATGGACATAAAATATGCTTTGGCAAAATAGAAAATGTAGTTTATAACAAAGTATTTGAGGTCACACATGAACCCGAGGGTGCTCTTCTTCAATGGTGCAAAAAATACATTCCTGTCATAATTTTTTTGAAAATTACATAATGCCTCTTTAATCCAATTATAATCTTAAGCATTTTCAGAAAATCATATAATGCCCCTTTAATTGGGAGTGGCCCTTTAACTGGTAAATTGAGGAATGGCCGGTTATTTGGTAAGTGGAGGAATAGCCTTTTAATAATTAGTAAATTGAGAAATGTCCCTTTCATTGGTAAATGAAGAAATGGCACTTTAATTTTAATAAAATTGCATTGCCCTTTCCAAGGTAAATGATGGAATGGCCCCTTTGGCAAATGGAGGAATAGCCCTTTAATTGGTTACTGAGAAATGGCCTGAATGGCCCTTTAATTGGTAAATGGAGGAATTAATTGGTAAATTGATTAAGGAATTTTTTTTTTGTTTGCATAAAAAAGGTAAATAATGGAATGGCCTCCTTTTCATGATACAAGGCGGTCACCCGGCTTTTGCGACCACCAAGAACTCTAAAACCATAACTCATCAATGAACTCTATGCCAACTATGTCTAAAAACTCATTGATGGGCTCCATTTATAACTCACCCAAGACCTCTCACAAAACTCTAAACTAACCATCGATGAACTCCATAACTCACCAAAAAGAACTCCATTCCTAACTCACGCAAAATTACTCTAAAAACATCATGATAACTTCATCCATATTTCCCCAACATACCGTAACAAAAGTCTATAAAACATAACTCATCAAACTCCATTAAATAACCTGCATAATGCCCCTTTAATTTGTAGCTTTAACCTTGAGGGCGCTCTTCCTCAAATGAGCGAAAATCCCCATTCCATTAATTTTTTTTTCAGAAAATATTTGAAATCACATGCTTTGACATATGGGGCTGATATTTGGAATGAAGTTCTTGGACTTACCTTTCATGCCCTTTAAACTCAATTTCTAAACTTAACCCTTGATGGGTTGCCCTTCCTCAAAGATGTAAAATCCTTACAGACTACACCTTGGGTAAATACTGTCCGCAACACTGGAAAAAAACAACACACACATGTACACGTATGTACATATGTACAAACAATTGGTTTCTTGGTCTTGCTTTGAGCAATTAATTGTTAATACTGTTAATACATTGTTCAATAATTTTAAGACACTGTCAGTGATTTGATATATCAGAAAATCGAAAAATCACACAAATCAGAATTTTGCATTTGTGTAACAATAACAAGTATCATAACATACCCTGCAATGATAGGACAAAGCACGAATAAGGACAAATCGGAAATTTTAGTCATTATTGTCCGTTCGACACAAACTACAACACGTACTTGAATGGAGATTCGTATCTTTGGACACTGCCGTTTCTTCTCTTTCTGTTAATTATTCAGTTTGAAAAAGTAACTTATGAGAATCCTACAGACTTATCCTTCACTTTTAAACTATTCCTGCGAATTTCAAATATTTTAAATCTTTCGGACAACTCACTGATAGTATCTTTAATTACTTATTTTTGACATCTGTTTACAACACACATACATGTAGACACACACCTACAAACACGACAGCCAGAGAGACGGGCACAGACAGGCATACAGACATAGACACACAGACACACGCATGCACACGCACACACACACACAGGAAAGGTTAGTGGATCAGGGAAATTCCAGACAGTTATTTTAAATTGAGAAAGAAATGATTTTTACTGGGGTAGAGGATATTATACTATCTGACTGACCAATTGTTAATACTGTTAATACATTGTTCAATAATGTTAATTACTTATTTTTGACATTTGTTTACAACACACATACATGTAGACACACACCTACAAATATGACAGCCAGAGAGACGGGCACAGACAGGCATACAGACAAAGACACACATACACAGACACAGACACACACACACACACATGCATGCACGCATGCATACACACACACACACACACACAGGAAAGGTTAGTGGATCAGGGAAATTCCAGACAGTTATTTTAAATTGAGAAAGAAATGATTTTTACTGGGGTAGAGGATATTATACTATCTGAATGACCAGAATAATTAATTGAGCAGTCACTAAAGCCCTTTCTACACGATGCAACGGCCATTGCAAGGCCCATCAATTTAGACCATAAGTTATGGGGCTAATGACAGATGCACACTGCAATTCCTTGATCTACACGATGCAAAATTGGCCTGCAACAGGTCCTTGAAAATGGGGGCTGGAAGTGTGGTTTTGGGGATACTCTTGTAACTGTTAGGTCGATTTTTCAAATTAATTTGTTTTTTCTGTGTAAGTTTAGAATTTACTAACCATTTCAGTGTCCTGGCTTTTATTACTATATACTATTCTTTACTTTTACTATTATTTTGAATATAATGTTAGATATACAGACCATAAAAAAGTAGGTACAGGAAGAAATATTTAAAATAATGCATGTGTTAAGGGATTGGTTGTTTTAATAGAAATTTCTATATTTTTAATAGTTACACTTTTTGTATACAAAGCTCTTTAATGGACTACCTAAATTTCAATGTGTTTGATCTTGTTTATTCCCATAAAGACAATTAACCTTATAGAAGTATTATATACAAAAGAGGCAACAGTATGAATTGGTGGCTCATTCATAGTCATTCACATTTTAACATGTTTAAAAAGTTGATATAATTACAATTTACTGTAGATCCACTTTTCATAGATTGACTGTACAAGAGTTTATCTAAAATCATGTCTTCAGGAAAATCATATCGTAGTTCTAACTTAACGATGGACCTAAGACCTGTTTAACTATATATTTTAACCAACGATTTCAACCTTAAAACAGCAATAACACTTGCCTATACCCCATCATCGTGATATATAGCCATGTTTACTCAATTTCACTGGCTATAGCTTCAAGTGCTAGTTTGCCTTTTTATTTTTTTGTCATGGTTAGTTGTCTCAAACATTCCTAAAAAACCTTAATTTTCTTCATCCCAAACTTCTGTGCATGTGAGTTTGTTGTCTATTTTCTTTACATCAAGGAGTGTGTTCATTAAACCCAAGACAAAAGAGAGTAAAATGAAGTTGATCCCTACATGGCCCATATTCTTCACCCTTGATCAAGGAATGTTGACGAGCCACCTGAAATCTGATTGGTTAAAGAAAGTCACTGGACTCTCTACTGGGTGGTATTGCAAGGCCTGTCCTTGAAAATAGAACATGTTTCTAAAAATTTGCACCGTAGCACAGGATGTGGATTTCATTGCAACAGCTAGCCCATCTACACTGAGCAAATCTGTTGCAAGGTGCTCAGTGGAGGTCTGTTGCAAGCTTGTTGCAAGGGAATTTGCACCGTGTAGAATGGGCTTAAGTGTCAAATTTGATTGGGTGATGGCCCCCATGGGCTTATCATGGAAAAAACACACATTTACATTCTGAGGAAATATAAACCATTTTTCAAAATTACTCATGTGCAGAAATGTTACACCCATAGTCCATTGTAAAACTATGTACTAGCATATTGCAAAAAGGTGTTGAGCCTGGAAATACCAACAGACATGGAATATGTCCTTGCAAGGTTGTGACCCTAATCAGTAAACAAACACAAATGCATCAAGGCTACATAGCAGCTACATGGAGGACAAGTGTTAAGGGAAAGGCTTGCCAGAGGCTTACAGTGATTGACTTTTGCTATTCCCAACCGCTTTCACAGCCATTGACAATGCACACATCCAAAAGGAGCTTTATGACACGTCATGAACCAAATTCAACCAATTTGTTTGTTTAGACCCTGAACTTGACTTTCACAACCTTATTGTCACCAAACGAAAACGCTGCATTATTTCCCCACATCATCCAAACACACATGCAAAATTTCAAGACAATACGATATAAGATAAACACGCAGTTAACAAAACCATTGGCTTCAAAACCCCAGTACTATAAACCCACGAAGTACTTCGTGGGTCTAAAAAAAGAAATACAATTTTGATGATTTTTTAAATGTTTCAGATCAGAAAATCATGCTTATTCCTTTAAAATATTTGTTCTTATTAGATATGCCCTCGGGTTAAAGAAAATCATTAATAAAATACATTTTAAAAGGCACAAATATGACAATAATCATGTTACCAAATTCGGCACCCAACCTTGGCGAAGCATGTGAATTCGTACCCTGAAGCATATCTCTTTATCTTTGCTACCAAAAACACAACATTAAAGTTTGAACGGCTCCATAAGTAAATAAAACAACATTAACGCTTGCTAAAGTATGGCGTCTCCTCGCAAAATTCCTATAGCGCTACAGAACCGCGAGACCAGTCGACACCCCACCAGCTCTTTTCATATACCAAATATTGAGCAAAAATAACATTCCAATTTTTAGATATAATAGATTTTCACTTTTAGAAGTCATACCCAAATGCCAAATGAAGGTCTTCCAAACAGACCAATCTGCATTCGTCTGTTTGCTGTATGTACCTGAAAACCACCGCACGACAGCTTATGAAGTGACCTATCGATCAATGGGATATTGCGAGATTCCTCTCTCGATCAACACTGGGTCGCCTATAGAAGTGTGGTCGCAGTTTATATTAGTAAATGTGTGTAGCTGTATCTGGGACGATTTTGCCACACTCAAAAAATATTATAAATATTTGCAGTATTTTACTGACAGCAATTCTGCCGAATAATTACTGTGAAAATTACAGTATACTGTAAAAATTGATTCAATCACAACACTGAAAAATATATATTTGGCGAGTTATTACAGAGATTGTGAATGTGTAGAGAATAAAAAAGCACTGACGAACACCCTAACTTAGTATGCTTATCCACAAATGTCAACCAAAATCTTACGGTGCATATACTGTAAAATTCAGTTAATTTTGGTAAAACATATGTATTAAACGGTAAAATATAAAGTGAATTTGAATGGAAACTATAAAAGCTGTAGTTTATGGGATTCTGTTGGCAGAATTGCTGCCAGTATAAAAGATTTACAGTATTTTTCCTGTAAATAACATATAATTGAAAATCCATAATAGTGTATAATAATGTTGATATAATTCAAAGTTCATAATTCAGAGTTCAAATAGGAGCCTCTTATAAATTTAGTCGTAATAGGCCTGGAAAATGGCACAAAAAGTATTTTGGTATATTTTTAAATTATGGCCAAGTATTGGCTTTTTCTGATCCTTTTTTTTATTGTGAAGTGCACTGTAATTTTTACAGCGCATGTTATTTCGTAAATACAAGATGCATGTTAGTAGTAGTATAAACCAAAAATGTGCATTTTAGCTGTGTTCTCTACGTAGATTGTAAGATGTCTTGACTGTCTAAGCGACGATCCGGGCGATATGCACGGCAAAACAGAGCCTACATTTGTCAGTTTTGAATCGCGCCAGTTGAGTTTTATTTTATTTTTTTTTATTGTTTTTAGACATAATAGTTAAAGGTTCTTTTATTTTGTAAAGATACAACTATACGTTTCATGAGAATAATTTCACAAATACCCTTATTTCATTTGAGAAGTGTTAACACAAACATACATGTGTTAAGTTATGGTAAATTGTGCAAAAATAGTTACATTTTGCTCAGTTTACACCTGTTGCTGCAAATTAATTGATTGTTGAAGTTGTAATAAAGTAAAAAAAGATTCAAATCAGCGAAGTTGGTAATTCAAAGTTATAACAACAAGATAATTTTAACCCCAGAAAGGACACATACAAACACTAATGTAGTAACCTATTTTCACTTCAATTTTTTTATAGATAGTTCAAAAACCTCTTGTTGAAACCCTTTCACATTTTGGTATGATATTTGTCCATTTTAATTTACAATATATTAATTTGAAAATATTGTACATAAATTCAATGTTCTTATATATTCCCGTTATGGTAGCATAGTATCTTGGTAATTAGTATTTGAGTTATAGCACGAGTGGTCCCAGGTTGATTCCCAGTTAGATAGGCTTACATGTTTAAAAGTTACTTACATGATTAATTTACAGCCAAATTAACCCTCGTCTACCTGAGCCATTTTTTGTAACAAAACTCCCGAATGGGGTGGGGCATGGTTACCACCCACTGTGATTTTCCTTACTGAACATCCGATTCCTGTAAATTTGGTACCAAAGGATAGCTTACAGTTCTTCTTTCCATTGGTACCAAAATAAGTACCAACATCCCCATTATGACGTCACTGTTGAGGAAAGTACGAAAATACTGAATATAGGGGGGAAAATTTATATTTCTCAATTTTAGCGACTCAAACACATTATAGCACTAAATGCTCTCATTATATAAAACTAGTCATTTCCCATCAAGTAGAGTCAAAAACTGCATGAAAATGTGATATTCCCAACCTTTTGGCGAAAAATTGAATTTTCCCCTATTCTACACCATGTCTATGGAAATTGGCAGTTTTGCTGACATGCGAACTTTATGACGTCATTGTGATGTAATGCTAGGCATGTTGGTACTCATTTTGGTATCAATGGAAAGAGGAGGACCATAGCTATCTAATGGTACTCTGATGTTCATGTGTCATGCTAGGCATGTTGGTACTTCTCTCCCGAATGGGGTGGTTGCCCCACCCCCCATCCATCATTTTAGGATCACCCTGTATCTTTCCTGTACCCCGGTGGATGTTTGTTTTTGGATGAAAAGGAGCGGAATATGTAATTTGACAATTACATTAAATAATTTGGCACCAAAACGGGTTTTAGCAAGCCGGGGAAAAACCCTTTGGTAGACAAGGGTTAAGATCAATAATGCAATAGTACCTCAAAATCTTTTTTGTTTTTCCTCTTTTCTTTCCTATATTTTCCCACATACCTACAATATTATTTTGAGTTCCAGCAACTTAGTTGATTAATAATTTCACTAACTTGATAATTTCTCTGTGTTTACTAAATAATTGCAATAAAGTAGTGTGATTTTGAGTACATGTAGACAAATTATCATTCACATTTCAGTCATCTCAATTAAAATACATGATTAATGGTAACTTAAGACTACTCATTGAAATTACTCAATAAAATTGAACGCAACCCGATTACACTTAATTTTATTTGGTAGATACAGGAAATTATTTTCCATTCAATTCCAACAACGAAAATTCTCATTCTGCATTTTCAATAAATACCCTTTGATAATCAGAAATATGGCAATTTAAATTGAAATCAAATGTCAGAAGTCTTTGAAATACAAGTTAACCGTTGAGCACCGCAGTAGAAATGCCGGCAAACTTCCATCTTAACCTCAAAATGGTTAGTTTTTCTCATAGAAAGTTTTCAACAACAGAAAGTATGAGCAACTACTCTACGAGTGCTGTGACTCCAAAGGTGAAACATTATACGCAATGATCTGTTTGATGACAAAAACCAAATAATATCCATGGGAATATCAATTTCATTTCAAACTGTACTGATATACACTCCAAAGTCATTTATTTTTACGAAATGTCATTTGACACTAATTGCCAATATACTCCTCCTATGGTTTTCGTTACTTGAAAGTAGTAAGCCTACATGAATCTTGTATTCATTTTCAGTGACAGTTGGGGCTACTGAAAACTTAATATAAATGTAAAAGATAAAATATGATTAAAGAGTTGTTTTTAGTTTTTATTGTACTGAAAATAACAGTATTCAGTGTAAAACGTGCTGTATGTGGTGATCATTAGAATTAAAGTGATTTTCGTCCGAACCCCTCGTAAATTTAATAATAGACTTGGTATAAGATAAAGCTTTCTTCTTGATAAAATAGTGATCTTTGATTCCTTTTACTCTGTAAAAAGTATCAAAATATACACCTTCAAGCAATAAAAAGATAAATCACAACTTCTTCCACTTAACGTTTATGAAAGTTATGTCCAGTAATTCACGAAACCCAGGGTTTCAAAGTTAGACATACGCTTTGGATGTCCTTAGTGTACTTAAACATGTGGGCTGATGCTGCATTTTGGAAATACAGCAAAATACTGTAAATTTTATGTCCAATTTACCAGGCGTATAAAACGACTGCAACTGGAGCTTTTATTCGATTTTTTCGAGTATCAACATTATCATACATTATTATGAACTTTCAATTATACAATAAAGTACTAAGGTTTACAGGAAATCTACTATGAATTTTACAAGAAAATTCTGACAGTAATTCTGAACCCCATAAAATACAGCTTCTATAGGTTTCCATTCAAATTAACTGTATATTTATAGCTTGATGTAATATATTTTACATTAGGTATTAAGTATTTGATTAAATAAATTATAATTACAAAATTAAAAAATGTAAAAGCTCATCAGTCCTCTTTTCTATATTCATTGGCACATTATTTTGCCTGTAAGAGACGATGACGTCTAAGAAAATCATAGTCATTTCTAGCGCCCTCCGCAGGCAAAAGTATGTTCAACATGTTCAATACCATGCACCGTCTGAGGCGATCGATCGACTCTTTTTGAGTACGCCAAACAGGTGAATGCGCATTCGTCTCCTTTGACATGGAAATGGAGGATGTTTTTTAGTTTTCTCAAACAGACCAATTTAATCACTTTGTAATTAAATTTGACAAGGAAAACAAATGATACTTGAATGGAAAGCATGCTCAAAATGAAGAATGTTTCAATGTCCACAATGTACACATAAAATCATTTTCCTAAAATGTTTCAAATTTTAGATATGCAAGTTCAAGATATGCGAGTTCATAATTCTCTAAAACTTCAATCGCCGATATCTCGAAATGTGACTTTGGTCGATTGGCCTGTTTGGAAGATTTGTGACGATATAGAGAGAGGACAGTATGCAGAAATGCATGCCACTAAAAAGTGTCGGTTTGATTTATGACAGTTGCATTTTGTTTTAATTTCAACATGAATCAGCAAAAAAAAAGTATAAAGCATAATCTAGTATTGCACTTTATTCCATTAAAAGACAGTTTAAATTGTTTAAGAAAGTTGTTCATTTTGACACTATTAAGCAAAAGAAAAAAAGACATAAAAAACTGGTTATTTTCAACATTAATATGCAAAAAAGGAACTAAGAAACTGGTTCATTTCGACACTAACAAAAAAGAAAAAGAAACTGTCTAAGACACTGGTTTATTTCGACACTTTCGAAAATGTCTACGAAAGTGCTTCATTTCGACACTAATAAGCAAAAAAAAACCCCACAAAATAAGAAACTGGTTTATTCCGATATTAATAAGCAACAAAACTGTCTAAGAAACTGGTTCATTTTGACACTAATAAGAAAAAAAAACCAACCAACTGTTCTATGAAACTGGTTCATTTTGACACTAATAAGCACAACAAAATGTCTATGATACTGGTTCATTTTGACACTTCTTCTTCTTATAAGCACTAATAAGCAACAAAAAATAAACTGTCTACGAAACTGGTTCACTTTGACACTAATAAGAAAAAAAAACTAAGAAAGTGGTTCATTTTGACACAAATAAGCAAAAAAGGAAGCTATGTGTCAAGAAAGTGGTTAATTTTGACACTAATAAGGAACAAAAAACTGCCTAAGAAAGTGGTTCATTTTGACACTAATAAGTAAAAAATACTGTTTAAGAAACTGATTCATTTCGAAACTAATAAGCAAAATAAACTGTCTACAAAACTGGTTCATTTCGACACTAATAAGTAACAACAAAAACTGTCTAAGAAAGTGGTTCATTTTGACACTGATAAAATAAAAATACTAAGAAACTGGTTAATTCCGCCACAAATAAAGTGGTTCATTTTGACACTTTGAGAAAGTGGCGTGGTCTAGCGGTTAGCAAGCTTACCTCTGGAGCAAAGGGTCCTCCGTTCGAATCTCAGTGGGACCACTTGCTGGATTTAATTTGGGAACTCCATTTGGGATTTAATTTGTATAACAGATATTGATTAAAACCTGAATGCCACTTTCTCCATGGTTCATTTGAAATGGGCAAAGGAACCATGTAAGCTTGCACTTCCCATCCAGTGTGTGTTTCGTGATGTGTGTTTGAATGTTGCAATATGGCGCTGTTTAAGCTGCTGCCTCCAAGTTGCACTGTTTCTGTCTAGTAATTATTAAGTTGTAAAGTCTCTAGTAATTTGGCCTACAGGCCACGATTTGAGATTAAAATAAACCTTGATTATTATTATTATTATTAAATAAGCAACCAAAAATGTCTACGAAACTGGTTCATTTTGACACTAAGTAAAAATATTGTCTAAGAAACTGATTCATTTCAACACCGGCTAAACCATCGCCCCCATCAGTTTTCTATGCAAAAGCTGATGACGAGGGCAGCTGGTTACCCTGGTAGAACTAAAAAGAATATCTACCTACAAGAGCGTCGGCTCTGGAGAGCCAATGGCGGTCATCCAGCAGTGTGCACATGCTGCCTTGCATATTTGGGCGTGGAAGCCCAAAGGCTACGTCCATCGCCGAAAACGGTGGATTGACGTCAGGAAGGGCATCCACTCAATTTTTGTTTACTCCAATAAATCCTCATGGCGAATATCATATATAAAGGGCACCAACCAGCCCGAAGGTTGGGGTGGGCAGCACCAAGAGAAGATATAGCTTCCCACAATGCATTGCTTCCATTGGAAGTTTTTGTACAGGTAGTCATGTGAGTCGTTAGGGATGAAAGTTTGTGATCAGTACTGTCAATTTAGCCATGTTTCATCACTAACGATTAAATCAGTACACTGTTAAAAATGTTCCTAATTTTACCAGACTTTACCTTTTAAATTACGGTAAACCCAATTATTCAGTAATCTTCACGCTTTGTTACCTATACCTAACATAAAATTACAATTTGGAAGCAGAAAAATGTAAATAAACAGTGGCTAGAAAAATATACTACACATTTTGAAAAAAAAGTAGTATTTATACGCTGACCGTTATTATATTTTCCGTAATATTAAGTTCTTTTGTAACTTACTTGTTTTTAATGTAAGAATATGAACTATGAAAATCGTTTTTCCTATAAAATGTGTTAAATAACGTCGTAAGTAACGTCATTAAAAATGCAAAATCTTATTTTCCCTATCATTTTTAAAAATACTTTAAAAACTCTTTTCTTCCTTTTGTATTATTTTTAGTTTAATTTGAATAAAGTAGTACATACATATATATATTTAATTTTAACATCTGCTATCAGTAAAGTCATGTAGTGTAGTGTAGTGGATAAGGTTTAGGACTTGTATTCTTAAAGGTGCAACGAGAGATTTCACATAACAGGTGTCCCGAAAATGTGAAAATTCTGATTTTTGCACTATTGTATAGCTTTCCATCAAAATTATCGCCATCTGAAAGATTAAGCTGAGAAATGTTTCTTTGGTATAAAAATTATGAAATTTCTAATTTGGTATAGGAGCAAATACGAAATTCAGCCTATGTTTTATATTGAAATATAAGCAAATCAAAATCGCCTTTTTTCTCTCTTTTAAGGCATCTCTGTAGCCAAATATAAGGTAAGAAATCTATTGAGTGTCTAATGCACTTGTCAATTTCAATCCCGGCCCTGGGGGTCCCGGGACTAGCGGGGACTTAGCCGGGAATGTACATTTTGCTGTCATGACACCCCCGCCTTTGTCCCCGCTAAAGTAGGGCTTACATTTTTTGTACATCCCCCGCTATGTCCCGGCCCCTACTAGCCGGGCTTCGGTGTGACAATCCCTGTATATTCTCGGCCAATGGGGGCGGGGACTGCTTTAAAACTCTGTACAATCCCGGATCGGTCCCGGCTATGCGACAACAGGTCTAGCTGTATAAAATCATACTACATTTTGGATCGCCGGAGTGTCAGAACCGAGCCGAAATTTCACCACATTGGAAGTTATGTTTGAGAAACAAACCTCGTTTAGTTGGTTTGTTTAAAAATCCACATTATCCACGGCGATATCCGACCACTAAATGATATAATCTGGACAAGTTATATTTCTAGGGGCCTGGAAAAAAGGGAAAGTTTATTATTTTCATTAAAAGTTGTAATACTACTGGTACCAAATTATGAGAAAAACAGTAGTTTGGGTAAATATTTCAAAGACACGTTAGTAAATATTTGATTTGAAAACATTGTGTTTCGCTTGAACAAAAAAGTTAACCATTCCAAGATCTTATTGCCCAAGCCAACCAAACCCACTATCAATATTAAATGGTTACAATTTTACTTAAATCTTTCTTCACATTTCCAAATAATAAAAAAGGAAATTTATGTGCAATTAAAATAGATTTGTTATACTTTTTAGATTAATTGAACAATCTTCAATTTCCCCTGTTCTCTAAATGTTAGACCCCAGGGCCGGGGACCTCAGCTCGGCGCGCCTTGCGGGAAATTGAGCTGACATTACGCAGGAGCCTGGACAGGCTGTACTTTTGGCTGAACGGAGCGGCGGTTCAAAAAAAATTGTAATGATCCCGATAAAATGGAAATTTGAATGGGAAAAACACTGCCAAAAACAAGGTTTTTTTTTTACACTTAATTTTGATTTATATCGGAACATGCGGCAGTTCGAGAAGTATTTTGAGCTAACAGAATGTATTTCATGAGCATTTATTTGTTTCCATAGTGATTCAATATTTTCATTTTCATATTAAAATGCCCGCGTTTTATGCAATGAAATGACAATATTCCTGGCATTTAGCAAGAAATATCAAATAGCTTTCACTACCTACGGTGATTTTATGAATTAAATGAATCAGACAAACTTCTAGTAATTTCTTGTGATTCAGTTGATATTAATTTTTTTAAACATTTTCCTGTTGATTTTTTATGTTTTTCTGGCGATTTTACGTTGAAAATATCGATCCTCGGATTAGTTGATATCTCGACCGTGCGACGACGTGCGTGTGTGCTACTTGTATAGCTTGCCTTTCACGACATGGAAGAGATCGGACTGCAATGGTAGCTATATAAATGGTGATATACTACAGATTTGACGGGCGATACTGCTCACGGATTGCCTGGTTTTATATGGTGTGACACATGCGTTAAAGTCCCCGTTTATGTCCCGGCGGAGCCAGGAAAATTTTTTGTACCTCCCGGCTTAAGTCCCAGCTATCATCAATGATTGTCCCGGCAGGGCGGGGACAAGCTAACGTACATTCCCGGCCAAGTCCCGGCTAACATCCCGGCTTGCGGGGCAATACTTTTTTGTACATGCCCGGCTATATCCCGGCATATACTCTGCTATGTCCCGGGACCCCCAGGGCCAGGATTGAACTTGACAAGTGCATAATCTATATGAAATTGCTATTATGACACAATATTTGGGTGCCTCAAAATCTCTCGTTGCACCTTTAAGGCCCTGGTTCGAATCTATGTAAGGTACATGTATTAAGTTTATTCATATAATGATTAATTAATTGGTGACATTAGAATGTGTACATTACCATATAAAACAAAGGGTATGAACTGGTTTAATTCTTTATTTTTTCACGTTTCTTTGTTTATTGCCCTTTTCTCAAAATTGTTTGCCTGAAATATAACTTTTTTACAACCATGTGGTAAACGTAAATACAATGTTTGTATGATGCCATAGCTACAACGTGAAAATTTGGTAAAAGGATTGTAATAACGTTTTAATTCTTAATATTGTTTAAACAAGTCAAAAACCAACAATAACGTTGAAGCTGAGATTTTACGCTGTTATTTTACGTTCCCTGCAATGGTTTCGTATTTTTACGGCACAAGTTATTTTACGTTCTACACGTTGTGAGTCCCAGCTGCCAGTCAAATCCCTGTTTTTTTACAGGTTTATTTTTAACAGTGTACCTGTACAAAAACCTCCATTGGAAGCAATGCATTGTGGGAAGCTACTGAAATCTTCTCTTGCCGGCACCTGTCTACCTCAAAAAGAAAGGTGCAAAGAATCACCTTGAGTCACGTAGGTGCCGCCTGCCTCAGGATGGTGTTGGTAGTTGGAACGTGGGGAGTTTAAAGGGGAAAGGGGTAGAGATAAGTGAAGAATTGAGGAAGAGGAGGGCAGGCAGGCCGCAGAGGTCTAGAAAGGCCTTTATTTTACGTTCCCCGTATGCAGAGTCAACGTGGATTTTGAATATTAATTAGATTTGCACTAGTGATCTAAAAACCACTCGTATCTGTTGACTTTACAAAACCTTTGTACAAAAATGTACAGGCAGTTAGTTAAAGAACCATTCTTGTTGATCATCCTTTCAAATCAAGAAAATAAATTTCAAATTTGATCCAAATCAGAGCTTATGTTGAGTAAAAATATAGTGAAGATTACTCTTTCAAAAAACTTTGAAAATGTTCACTTAGCGAAGATTATCAAGGCGGAGACCTCTATCATTGAACTGTACCGATATTGACTTTCAAAATATTAACAAATTAACATTGAACTTGGGGTAATACAGGCAGGAACTAGCATTTTATAATCAAGTCCTACTAAAACGGACGCTACAATATACTATTGTAACGGTATACGGTAATGAATGCCAAGAAAATGGGACGTGCTGTTAACAGGTCGGTCAATATGACTATTTACGGGGCGACTCTGGCTGCAAATCAGCTGTGGTGTGAATGGAGTTATGCACCATGCAAAGCCCAGGACAATGGAGTTCAATTTTGTTAACAATACAGCGTGGTGGCAATGCGTTGATTTCCAGCAATATGTCGGAGCGAAAATTGTTTATATTTCCTTTCACTATTTTTTATCAGAAATTTGCTTTATACTACAACTGGCTTGGAACTTATCTCATTTTAGACACCATTTATAACTATTTAAAGTTAGTAATACAGTCAGGAACTAGCAAATTATGAACATCACTTTGCGCGGAAAATTCAAATTGCAGTGGAACTTGTGCTCACTTGTATTTACAGCGATAAATGTCTATCGTGATTTAGAAACTTGGGCCAAAGTATAGGCTGTGTCCGCAGACCGGCAGGCATCACTGATCACTCTCGTATTGAACGAGCTTGCAGGTAAGTTGCCTTGTGCAGTTTATTAACGAAGAGGGGCGGTATGCCTGGGAGGTGTATGTATGTTTGTGGAGGAAGTGAGGTGGAGAGGGCTAGAGTTGGGCGTAGAGGGAAGTAAGTACAAAGTTTGTGGGTGGGCAGGAAACAGTGAAGGGATTAATTGGGGGTGTGGGAGTCAGTTAAGAGGACTTGTGTGAAAAAGTGGTGGAAGTGAGAAGGAGAGCGATGGGTGATAGTAGTCATAGTTGTCTTTGAGGAGGAGGTGGTGAGGTTCATTTTTATTTCGCATTTTTTTTTTTTTTAAGGTTTTTCTTTTTTTAAATTTATAATCAAATTACATAAACCAAATTTATGGAGGATTTGACACAAAAGGCCAATAAGACCAGACTTGGGTCAACCACTGAAATTTATGTTACAACATATCTTAAACTAGACATACAATCAGCAAAACACGAAAAACGCCTCATGCACCAGGATTCACATTACCATTGAAATCGACAGCATATTACAGAGAAAAAAATGCAAAATTATTCTTTATATTTGGAAATAAGTTCACTTTTAAATTGTTTGCGAAAGTGAGGTACGGATTTCCGAATTTTGTAGATTTTCCCCACATTGTTTCACAGAAAGGACCAGATGTCGCACCGATTGATCAGTAAAAACTTTCTTATTTCTCGTAAGATATAATTGTTTGCCTATTTCTCGTGCCATACTTGTGAAAGTCAGACCGTTTACTTAAAATAGGCCTAATGTACTCGCACTTTTGTTATGGAATATTTATACATAATCTACAGCTCTAGTTTGTGATATATCTCCTATATTTAAGGCGTTAATCTGGCAAATAAGGGTGCAGTATGGCTTCCGTATTACTATTTGATATTGTCCTCACTGCCCATTTTTGAAGCTTTATTAATTTATCTAGGTTACGTTTTGCAAGTATTCCCCCATATTCAGATTCCATAATTTATATAAGGCAACATTATGAGTACCGTACAGCGAGTAAAGTATACATTCCGGTATAAAAGTTTTAATTTGTTAAAAACACCACGTGTCTTGAGATTGTTTTGGATAGTTATCAATATGACATTTCCAAGTAAGGTTTATCATCTAGCAATACCCAAGAAATTTTGTATACTTTCTCATTTCAAGATCTGTGTTATCCAATGTTATTTTGTTTCCATTGTCATTACCAGTAGATTCATTTCTCGAAGTGAGTTTTCGGTGTACCCAATACCATGTAAGTTTGTTTTATTCTGCGTACTGATAGTTTTATTGCTTTGAACCAGTTGCTTACTTCTCTAAGTTCTTTATTTAGAAACTCAATCTTGTCTGGCAATGTCTTTGTGGCGATTACAATATTGTGGTGTCGTCATCAACAAAATGAAATCTAATACAGATAAGTGTTACAAATTCGTTTAATATAATACAAATAGCAATGGGCCTAATTTGAACCCGAGGTACACCCAAATAATATTTTTAAGTTCAGATTCACATGGACTGATAATACACATACTGTTTTCTGTTACTTAAAGTAGTTTTGAAAACCATTTGTAACACGCCACTAAACCCATATTTTTCTAGTTTATGTAGTAATATCTATGATTAATGGTGTCAAATGCTTTGGATAAATCCAAAAATATGCCATTGTAGATTCATTATTTCTACTGCCCTTTGTAATTTTATCAACCAGTTCAATAATTGGCATGTATGTGGAGTGGTTTGCATGGAAACCAAACTGTTTTTCATTTGAGTATGTTATGACGTCTCAAAAATCCATACACTATTAAGACTAATCGTTCACGTATTTTGAAAACACGTAAAACTGACACAGGACGGTAATTGGAAAACATTTCGACATCATCTTTTTTTCTCTGCCAGGCATAAGTAATCCTGAATTGACCCAACCCTCATGCAGTGGTACGCAGTTCTTATTGTGTGTGTTACAGCCCATTCATTGTTTACACTTCTCCGCTGTCGCTGATACTGGCAGTTAGTTCAAAGCCTCATATTTCCCTGCGTGGCCAGGTCATTATATACTACCGCTACTTCTTGCCCCACTAGTGATAGTGACATTCCATGCTTGCACTAATGAGACTAGTCCTACCCAAAGTTAGCTATGTACAGGTTTTCCTGATTGGTTGGGTCAGATTGTTCAAATTTTGCTTGACAAATTAAACTGTTAAGAATGGACTTCTATAGCCAATTTATATCCACCAAATAATACTTCCAATGTTTAATATAGATTGTGGTACAAATTACTTGTTTGTATGTATATTTTTAACACTGATAGCATGGAACTATTGTTCATAATCAGACAATATTTTCCGGTTTGGTAAACAGGCACAACTTTGTAGCAGCAAATGTATGACAGATATGACTACACAATAGTGATTGGCCTTTGCACTGAGAGAGTATGGACCCTGTAAGCTTGGTGTTCCATGCAATGTGATTTCTACTTCAAAATAAGACCAGATGATCAGAAAAAGTAACATGAAACTGAATGTGTTTTGTTCACCAAAGGTTGATTATTATGATTGATGCCTTGCATAGTATTCATTGCAAATAGTGTTACAACTCAATTTGTTGTGTTTCATTTCACAAATTGTGCACTAAAATGCATAAGATTGTCATTTTTTTTTTTTTTTTTTTTTTTTTTTTTTTTTAAGACTCGTCTTTTAGAATTGGGAGTACTTTCCAACTTGTAAGTTTTTTCTGGGACTCACCTGTGATATTGATAAGTTAATATTGGTGGTAAGTGGGCATACTATTTCGTTGGCGACTATTTTTATGATACGATTACAATGTCATCATGCCCTGCACTTTTATTTTGATTAAACTTGTCAATTATCTTATTTACTTCCCTTTCGACTATTGGTTTCATATATTTACTACTTGATACCGGATAATTAAGATAATCATAATCTTTTTTACCAGTGTTATGAAGGTGTGGAGGGGGGGGGAGGGCAAGGTTTGGACCAATCGTTACAAAAAGTGATGAACTCAGTTTGATATTTCCTGCGGGTTATGTAATAACATTACCAAGAACTTTTGAACTACTCTTGATGAGTGTTTCTGTCATACCATTGCGGCTATGTCTCCACAGGGTGGAAGGAAGTGTAAAGAACGGAACAGTTTTATGATGTGTTGGCAGATGAATGGGATATGCAAAGTGCTGGTGAATTGGTCTTATTTGTTGGGATTTTAATGGGCCATGCACCGTTAAAACAGATATTAAAAAACAGCGTATTAAAATTTGGTTGATTAAAATCGCACAACTTGCATATAAATTATTAGTTGATTAAAAATGCATTTAATATTCCATTGGTTAAACCACTGAAACATATTACGGTGATAAAAATCAAATAGAAATACAAACGTTGGTTAATTAAGCATTTTTCTTAACCACAAAAGATTAAACATAAACTTCCCGCCAAAAACACTCGTTTCTGAAATGTTTTGCAGACAATTGTTCAATTGTGGGTTAAAGCGGCACTGGCACATTTTCACAAAATATGAAATTACTTCAATTTGCTCTCAAATGATCTTCTAGGCCATTGGAAGAACAGAGAGATATTTTACACTAAAATAACATGCCCAAAAACAGATAGGGACATTGATATGAGGATAAGACATCCAGTAATTCGTAGGCCAACTTTTAAGTTTTCCATAACTTTAGATCAACAATGGTGTATTTACATACTATTTTGATGTATCACTGATATTAAAACCACAAGTGTTATAGACCGATCAAACCGTGTGCATAGCGTGGGAAAACATGCATGCGGCTTGCGCTTGTGTTAAACGCCATTTTCGTCCCGCTGCTGAATTTAACGTCGCCGCGACGTTTAAAAATAAAATCGTTCTGTTTACCCATAAGGAAGCTGATTTGGTCTTAACTCATTTCGGGTGAGGGCTTTTGTATATAAAGCCTTACAGCCATGCAAAATAATCGATTTGAAAATCTGAGGGCGCACTATTTTTCAAATGTGCCAGTGTCTCTTTAATCTTAATCCATGTTGTAAATCTCTATTTTGCACAATTTTATTAAAACAAAAAAAAAAAATATTGGCACATGCCCAATTTGAAAGCGAGTTGGCAAAATCAAACATGGCCGATACGAGAGAGTGACGACATTGCTGAGGAGTGTGAATTATTTCAGTGATATGAATAGGCAATAACCTATATACTTCAGACTTTCTTGTCTGTTTCAGGCTTGCTTAGCAAGGTTTTGGTTGTACGGAGACTTATATTGTGGGCATTTTCAGACTCTGTGAGAGACTCACAACTACTCAATTTCGTCGCTGAAAATTCGACAGGGTTGAATAGTCAGTCTAGGGTCAAAGTCAAGACTTCAATGAGGAACCGAGGAATGAGAGATTATTTATTCCTGACTGAATAAAGCTCTATAGAATCCCTCATTGAAGTATTGACATAGACTATAGACTCGACTATTCAAGCCAGTTCTCAAGCCAGAATAACCCAACAAATGGTTAACAAGTGATTTAGTTTAACCAACCCATATTTCAAGTAATAATAATAATAACCAACAAATGATTAAAATTTTAAACCACAACCTGTTTTAGTTTAACCAACATCATTTTACCCAACATTGAGAAAATAGAACTATCCAACAGTTGATTAAAAGTTGTAACCAACCACATGTTAATTTTTAATCAACAGCCGTTGATTACGGTTTTAACCAACAATGTGTGGTTCACCTGGTAATCCTAGGTTATTAAAATTTTAAACCAACATGATTAAAAAATTTAATCAACATTTTAACAGTGTGTGGAGAAAATGATCTAGTTTTTGAAGGTGTTCACGGAGGTTTGGGTTTGGGGGGCGAGGAATTGGAAGGAAGAATGTTGTGGAGTTTTGTGATGAAAAAGTGTTCTGTCTGGCGAATACATGTTCAGAAAGAGTACAAAAGGAATGTGACATTTAGCTAGGGGGAAATGAGACAGATTGATTTTGTGTTATAGTAGATATCAATTACTGAAGACTCCATACATAAATCCATAGGGATGATGGTTCAATCCCCCGCCATGTGGAGACTAGCCTTTTTTTCCATCACAAAACATATTGTGTTCCATGGTACAAAACTACTTTACAGAATCGGCTTACTCGAACCTGATGCATCAGTTCTAGCATGCTGTAATGATAGTACCTAACAATCCGCTTTGTGCTAATCTCTTATACAAGTTTGGCCCACTTTTTATGGCAAAATAAAAACTTAGTTGTGTTATGTGTGCATTGATATGAGAATGCATTATTTCTCCATACGTGATAAAGAATATTTTGTTAGTGCAAAGAAAGTTATTTTCACATAACAAAATTTAATGAAATATTTTGCGGGTGTTTTCATCCTGCGACTTCAAACGAAACATCAAAGCTATCTTAGATGTGAAACAATGTATTTTATGTCAACATTTATTTACTAGCTACATTACTCTACATTGTATGAGTACCATAAACTTTTCTACCTGTGGCCATTAAAATATTTCCTCTTACCTCTCACGGTGAATGGATAGACCTAAAACTTTTAATGAGGTCTCACTTATTTTGAAATCTACTATATTGGGCAAGGTGAAGAGAAAATTTCCGAAGAATGTTAAGGTGATTCCAGGGGAATTGCAACACAGGTTGGTGGTTGTGGACGTGGATAAGAGGAAGGTGAAAAAGGTGAGGAAGGTAGCGCATGTGAGAAGGAAAGTATGGAAGCTAAAAGAAGAGACAAGAAAGAATTTTGAGATGAGAGTTGGGGAGCTTGTGGGGATTGATATATCGGATTTGTGGGGGTGCTTTAAAGAAGGAGTGTTACGGGCATGTGATGAAGTGTGCGGGAAAATGAAAGGTAGGAGAGACGGAGAGATACGGGGTGGTGGAATGCAGAGGAGAAGGAGGCAATAGTGAGAAAGGATGCATTTAAGGATATGAGAAAAAATGGTAAGGAAGAGAATAAAGCGAGGTATAAGAGGCTAAAGAAGTGAGCAAAGAAAGTGGTTGCGAAGGTTATGAAGGAGGAGGCAGAGAAGGGGCTGAGTGAGTTGAGAGAGAATCCAAAACAAGTTGTATAAGATAGTGAAGGCAATGAAAATGGATGGAAGAGATGTCGAAGGGGAAGATGTGTGAGAGGAAGTGATGGAAAATTGAATTTCAGTGAGAGAGATAGAGGTAGAGTCTGGAAAGAGCATATGGAGAGAATCATGAATGAGGAGAATGAGTGGGATCAGAAGGTAGAGGCTGATGTGGTGGAAGGGCCAGTTGAGCGGGTCAGTCGGGAAGAAGTGGTGAAGGCAATAAGAGAAATGAAAAAAGGAAAAGTAGCTGGACAATCAGGGGTGAGTGCTGAGATGATTAGTGCGAGTGGAGAGATAGGGATTGGTGTGATGATGGAGTTGTGTCAGAGAGTGTTAGATGGAGGAGGGATGCCGGAGGAGTGGGCAGTGAGTAGTTCCAATTTTTAAAGGGAAAGGGGATGCAATGAGTTGTGGTGCATATAGGGGTGTGAAGTTGTTAGAGCATGCAATGAAAATTGTGGAGAGGGTTCTAGAGAATAGGATTCTGAGGATAGTGGAGGTGGATGAGATGCAATTTGGGTTTATGCCAGGGAAGGGTATGATAGATGCAGTGTTTATCTTGAGGAGGTTGCACTAGGAATACTGAGCTAAATGGAAAAAGCTGTATATGTGTTTTGTAGACTTGGAGAAGTCATTTGATAGGGTACCGAGGAAAGTGATGGAGTGGGCGATGAGGAAGAGAGAGATACCAGAAGTAGTAGTTAGAGCAGTGATGAGTTTGTATGAAGGAGCAAAGACAAGAGTTAGAGTGGAGTCTGATTTGTCTGAGGAGTTTGAGGTGAAGGTGGGTGTACATCAAGGTTCTGTACTTTCACCATTGATTTTTTACAATTGTGATTGAAGTAGTGATGGACAGTGCAAAAGAAGGTTTGATGAGTGAGATGTTGTATGCTGATTTGGTTTTGAAAATGGAAGGCGGCTTTTGAGAGTAAGGGTCTTAAGGTAAACCTTGGGAACACAAAAGTGCTGGTGAGCAGGGTGGAGAGGGAGGTAGTAGTGAGTAAGGTAGACCCATGTGGCGTGTGTGGAAAGAGGGTATAAGCAAACTCAGTGTGGTGTGAGAAATGTGGGAAATGGATCCATGGGAGATGCACAAAGATGAAGAGAGTGACCCCAAGCTTGGCAAGAGATTTTATGTGCGGAAGTTGTGAGAAGGGAGCTGGAGCGATGGTGGAACAGGAGGAAAGATTGTGTGATGAGGTGGAGTCTGTGAAGGAGTTCACACACCTTGGGGCCAAGGTTAGTGCGGGTGGTGGATGCGAGGTGGCTGTGACAGCTAGAGTGAGGTATGGGTGGGTGAAGTTTAGGGAATGTGGAGAGTTGTTGCAAGGGAAACGATATCCTTTGAAGATGAAAGGAATGTTGTATAAGAGTTGTTTGAGAACAACGATGCTGTATGGGAGCGAGATGTGGTGTCTGAGCGAAAATGAGACGGTGATTCTGAGGAGGACAGAGAGAGAGAGAGAGAGCAATGATAAGAGCGATGTGTGGGGTGACGTTGATGGATAGGATGAAGACTGAGGACTTGATGCAGATGTTGGGTTTGGAAGAGGCGATGGACCCGTTGGCGAAGGCGAATAGTGTAATAATCTCAGTCTTCACTTTGCCTGTAGTTTCACTTTCAATAACAATTTTGGTCAAATGCCTAAGACTATTATAATATTTGTGTAATACGCACTCATCATGATGCTTACAAGTGAGGATATATAAAATAAAGTATTTCTCAATTTCCCAATACCAAGTAGAAATCATCAAGTGCTAGTGCTTTGTGGACAGGAATGCATGGGTGTAAAAGGTCAGTGTTTTATGTGTTAAAGGTGCAATGAGAGATTTTGAGGCACCCAAATATTGTGTCATAGTAATTTCATATAGATTAGACACTCAATAGACTTTTTACCTCATATTTAGCTACAGAAATATCTTCAAAGAGAGGAAAGGGGCGATTTTGATTTGCTTATATTTCAATAGAAAACAGGCTGAATTTCGTATTTGCTCCTATATGAAATTAGAAATTTCACAATTTTTGTACCAAAGAAACATTTCTCAGCTTAATCCTTTCAGATGGGGATATTTTTGATGAAAAGCTTTACATCAGGGCAAAAATCAGTACTTCCGATTTTTTTCGGGGCACCTGATATGTGAAATCTCTTGTTGCACCTTTAAAGGGGATCTGTCATCCTCGGCAGAATTTGGAGAATAGTGATACTGTTGTAAAATTAGTCAACAGAAGGCACTGTGATGGTTAATTAACAATTACAAAAACACCATAATTAACAACACAAACAAGTTTTAAAAGATGAGTCTTTGTATAAAATAATATTCATATTTCATTTGCAAATGGAAACAAAATTGTTTGAAAAAAGATATAATCAAACCTGGAAAGGGTGATCACTTTATTAAAATACACAGCGGCATACCAAGGCAGTCGATCCAGAGGGGGCAAAATTTGTAAATCGTCCTGGTGATTTGCTCCATTAAAGTCTGAACTTGATCAAATGTGCGCGTAGTGTGTGAAAATTGCCAAATTTACTTTAATTCTACCCAAATTTGGGCTGAAATTGGTTGAAATGCCCCGAAAAAGAGGGATAATAATGCACATTTGGCCCATATCATCCCGCTTTTTCGAGCCAGAGGGGGCAACTTGCTACTACCATGGTCATAACCAAAATCTTAAACTATGCATAAGATTAACTTTACAATAACAGTTTTGGGAATTTTACCCATTTTGCACAATTGTGTTTCAATTCATGACCTTATAAGAATGTGCCTGTTCTTAAAAACACCAGGTTTCACTATGTCATTAATAGCTTTATTTCATAAAACATAAGCCAAAATAGAAAATATTGCCAAACTAGATTTCATTCTATTTAAGAAATTCTGAGTTGGCAAAATAAAATGGTACAAGTTTGTTTCAATTCTTGTGAAATAAAAACATTTTAATCATCTCAGTAGATTTTGAATGTTCCAATGATGTGATTAAAACCTTGAATTTGACCACATTCTACTTAATATATTTAACAATTGAGGGTACAAATTGCATGCACATGTCAACACCATTTATTTCTAAGTAGCACCACCAAACTCAAACCTTAAAGGGATTAGCAAGCGATATGCTAATCCAAAACCGAAAAAATCTCAAATTCTATGTTAATATTTTTGTTACTGGCTGGATATCAAACGAGTGCATCAATGATGCAGTAACCATCAATTGGGATGGTTAGGGAAATGCATAAGTTTTGGGGTTCAGGTCATGTATGGTCATTACAGGTCCATTGACATATAGCCCATGGGTCCTTGTGCCAGTGTTATCTTGACAAGTTTGATGGCTATTCAACTTAACTTTGAAGAATGTTTTGATATGTTGGGGTCAAAGGTCAAGTTAGGGTCATTGGAGGTCCAAACGGCATATGGGCCATAAGAGGGCATTCTGCACATACCATAAGAGTTTTCTGGACCGGTGGTTTTCTTTAATAGTATTTTACTAGGCGGTCCATGGATTTGGCTATCACCTGTGTTTTGCAATCTCCTGGATTGAATGACCCTCGTTTTTGCGGTTTATTTGATCTTGAATGATCCCTGATGTCCTTGTCATGAGCTATAAAATTTTCATCAACAACAATCGCCCCACCCACCAAGTTTTCGCCTGGATACTAAAGTTTACCCCATTGACCCCTTTTGACCTTGAATGACCCTGAGACCGTGATCCACAAAAGTGGTACCGAAACTCTACCAACATACCAAAACTCATATCCCTACTTCAAAGCACGACCAATTATCTGATAACGACCCCTGTATGACCTTTGACCCCAAAAATGACCCCTCATAATGTTCACAAAACTTGTAAGGTGAAATTCTACCACCATAGCTTAATGCTCATATCCATACTGGTCAAAGTACTGCCAAGTTATCCAATAACGACCCTAAGCCTTTGGCAGAGCTGCTACATGAGATTTTGGAATCAGGGAGATTTGTTTGGAATCAGGAATTTGAATCTTGGAATCAGGAGATTTTATTAGAAGCAGGTAGATTTTTTTAACTAATTTGTGAGCATTTTAAGTGTAAACACCTAGGTCCTCAAGATGGGATACAGCCAATGGATACTGTCTTAAAACACTATCAGTGATTTGAAAAATAATTTGAAATTTGGCATCAATAGCTTCAACTTGAAGGATACTCTGCAGAATTCTCAAAGTTACCTTTCCAGCTGTAGAATTGACAGAAAAGGAAGAAAACGGCATGTTCCAAGATACGATTCTCCATTCAATTACGTGTAGTAGTAAGTGCCGTTCGGACAATATGACTAAAATCTCCGGCCTGTCCTTATTACGCTGCTTCTGGTCTTATCCATTTGCAGGGTATGTTAGGATACCTGTACTTGTTACATACTGCAAAAATCTGATTTTTGATGATTTTTTCGATTTGCGATTAGCAAATCACTGATAGTGTCTTTAAATAGATCAATTGAAAGCTTCCAATTTTAAGGAACTGTCACAGGACTTTTCCATTTGGTTTTGTTAAAAGATGACAAGAAAGGTTGAGTAAAAGTCAACTTGAAAAGGGTCGTAACTTGAAAACGGAGCCACCTACATATTTATGACTGCGATCATGAGATTAGAGCTCTTAAAAATAACGCTTTCCCAAAAAAATTGACAGGGCTCCACCTTCTGACAGCCCCATTTAAGGAAAGGTCAGTAGGAACTAAGTCATATGGTAGATTTAAAAAAAATATGAAATGAAAATGTGTAGTAAAGTCAATCTCTTTAAAGGCTCATAACTTGAAAACGGAGCCAATCTACAAACATATGACTGCACCATGAGATAGAGCTCGTTAAAATAAAGCTGTCCCAAAAAAAATTGACAGGGCTCCGCCGTCGTTTATGACAGCCCCCGTTTAGGGAACTGTCAAAGTCCACAACCAGGCACTAAAATAATTATAACTTAACACTGATTAATAGCAATGTTGGAGCAATATTCAAAAAGGCAAACAGCAAATCACAACAGGTTCATTATCTTGTAGCCTATCCCTTTGCACCATGGAGTTAATTGTAAACACTTTAAGACACAGGCATAGCCTTTAGCAGTTAAATGGTTACATATGAAAATATTGCTAGTGGTCATCCAAATGTCGGGAGAAAAAACGATCAGAAATAGAGATGGGAGTCCGTTAATTTCCTATCCGTTTACACTCACGGTCTCAACAAGTAACATTGCCGAATTTGGCGCTTCCACGGAAATTTGCAATTCTTGCACCATAAATCGTTAGTAATCGGGTTACCCGGCTTTGCATTCGAATCATTAAATTCATCTTGAACCATAAAATGTTGTTTGTACTTGCCTATGTTAGTTTTAATCCAAATTAAAGGCAGTTGAATATCCCAAAGATACCAAACGACATTAACTGTGGGAGCTGCCATTTTACCGTTTTTGTGATCCGGGTAATATTGATCCATCTGTAATTGAAAAGCACCGCGTAATTGGGGCCGTGTGATGCGGTGCATATGCCGAAGTAGCTCCACTCACGTACAAGAACTGGTTAAACGGGGGATTTCCCAGCCAGTTTCCGTAAAAGTGGAAACCATTTCTAGGAGAACTATTGACAAACTGTTAACTTACTTTTCACTGACGGCGGGTAATTTTGGTGAAAATTTACTTCAGGCAATTAAAATAAATTGAAAAAAAAGTTAGTAGGGTGTGCTGACGTGTTGTAGTGTAGGAATTTTCTACACGTTGACCCTTCCGTTCGTGTACACGTTTTAAACGTTTAAACGTCACAGCACTAGTCAGAAGAAATCATTTGAACAGACTTTTGTTTTGTAGTTTACAAAATTTAAAAATTTAATTCCATTGTCATGTTGTTAAAGGACTATTATCTTTTGCCTAACACAAGTGTTACTTATTTTCTTAATTGTTTACGTTTTGATGTCAACAAACCATTTTCATGACCCCTGAGAATGACCTTTGACCCCAAAATGACCCCGTCCCAAATCGTGACCACAAACCTCATAAGTTGGAGCTCTACCACCACCCACCAAAATTCATATATCCGTATGTTAAAGGGACGGCGGAAATGCATAGCCGGACAAAACCCACAAAAGTTGATTTTTTTTAGTAATATAGATTTTGAACATAGGGGTCAAAGGCACATAGGGCACTAGAGGTATAAAGGGCCACATTGGGTCATCCATAGGTCATTCGGCATACCAGTGAATGTCCTGGACCAGTGGTTCCTTTAGTTGTCATAGCATTTTAGTTGCAGACGTGTTTATTATATATATTGACAAAATGGGGCCAAAGGCCATACCGGGTCATTAGCGGCCAATCTATGTTACTCAATATGAGATTGGAGGTCAGTGATTCTTTTGACTATACGTGTGAAGGTAATCGGAAATGTACACTAACAGTTAACATTCACCTCAGGGGCCCAATTCATCAAAACCTTCTAAGCCCCTAGTTGACAACTAAAATAGGACTTAGTTGCAAACTAAGCCTAGTTGATTAGTTGAAATTTCATAAAACCTTTACTAGTGCTAGTTGCATTCTAAGATCTGGCCAAATTTGAGTTGATCCAGAGCAACTCTAAGTCACTAGTTGGCAACTAAATCAGTGAAAGAAAAACATTATTATTATTTCTTCAAATTTACAAGACAATTAACAATGAAGTTATTGCTACAAATGAATAGATTTATAGTTATGTGAAATTTAAATTAAAACCAATATATATATCATTTTATAAAAAAAGTGAGTAAAGTTGTGCTTCAATTCATTTGCATTTTAACATGTATGCCGTTAATGCCATCAGTGAAAAGGGAAATTCAAAGGAGGAACATTGTGATAAATACAGGCCCCAAAATAATGTTATATATTTTGATTGAAAAGAAATTATCAAAACCTTACTGAAAAAAATATTAAGAAGTGCTTTAATTTGATGTTCATAATTAAAAAGGGTCCTTTGTTTACTAAAGTTTACATTTATATAATGTTTGCTGACAGTACCATATATGAGCTTTATGATATGTTTACATTTTGAGTAATGAATAGATTGTCTAAGTTGAAAAAATTTAAACATCACATTTTAAAAGCAGTATTATAGCAGAATAAAGGAATTTGTTAATATGCTTTCAGTGCTGAGTTAGTCCTTTTGTTCAAACTCTAGATATATAGTATAGGTTTGCTCATGGTACTGGCCTATATGTACGGAAGCTACTACTTATATGGCATTCTTTTGTCATGGTTCACAGGTGTCAAAGCATGTTATGCTTCTGAGACTGAAACAGACTCAAATAACAAAAGGGAGTCATTTATGTATTGAATTTACATTCCCAAACTGCAAACCAAGGCATTCCGCCCGAAAGCACCCAATCTGTAGACAAAAGATTAGCTATGGCAATTAGATTTTCATGTATGTAACTAGTTAACAAGGTTCTTAGTAAGGTTTATGAATTTCAATTGTGGCAACTCCGTTAGTTCCATTACAGGGATTAGAATCTTACCAGGCCTTAGTTGCCATCTACTAAACTGGCAAGGTTTATGAATTTGGGCCCAGGTTCCCACGGGCCAGTGCCTTACAATGCTCTTGTATTGCAGCATGCTCGATAACAATCGTCTATGAGTCTCTTTCAACAGGCAAGACATTGACGCTTGGTTAAAAACATAATAAGGTTATCAGGCGGTCATGGCATAGCTGGTAGCAGAGAAAATTGTCGGTTTTTACGGGGTTTTAAAAAAAAATGTCTCTACCGGTTTAATTTCGTATGTTTCAGCGCCAGCCACTTTGAGGGAATATACTCGATCAAAAAATAGAGGATACTACTGACAAATTCCCTGACTCTTGTTGAACGATTTTTAGAATTATTCCTAGTCAAAATGTAAGGAACTTCTGGCAGATGTGTTCCAAAGATTTCCGCTAGTATTGATATGCTACCGCCACTTTGTCAACATTTCCGCTTTTAAACGAAGCGGGATATTAAAAAGGTAAAAGGCGAATGTTAGGCCAATCATTTATCGGAGCACGTCACACAAAAGTAAATATTAAAACACGGTCAAAAGTTAGGCAAGTGTGTTTGTCGTCTCAACTCGCAATAGAATAATTATCGCAGTGTAAGGGTTATTAAAAATATTCCGAAGTTGTCCACTGCTGCGGCAAGTGAATACCCCTCTTTTGTTTATCATATTTATATCGAATTATTATATCTAGAAATGTAATATATTTAAAGTGTCTTCAATTTTCAAGGACCACTGATAAATTCCAGACCTGGCTTTTAACAGTTCCAAGGTGCCTTAAAAACGGTCAACGTGGTGGAAGATCGTTTAGAGGAACAGCCCAGCCACGCTGGGTGTGGTATATGCATTATCGCAGCATGTCCTTCATGCGAAAACAGCCAACAAGAAACTTAATAATGACAACAAGAAAGTTCTCAGCGTACACCAAAATATTTCTCCAAACAACTCAAAATATAACACAATATACATAAAACTAAAAATTCTACACTTTGCCGTTCGGAAACCAAACAAACCCAACTTTCATCCATCCTATACGTAAACACTAAGCATAGTCAGTATAACTAAAGCCATAATGGAAAAAAAAGGCTTGCCTTCAACAAAGGACGATACCCACGATACCAATTTGCAAGGTTTACGGATTTGATTATTTTGCAGTTCTAAGTATAATAGGCGCAAGTTGGGTCTCTCTACGTACTTATGTTGAATATTCTTTGAGACGTGGTTGTCAAATACCCTAGTTATTAACATAACTCACGTCTGATCTCAAGTACACACTTCTTTTGTGTCATCTCTATATATCCGGGCAACCTCTCCAAGGGAAATTTGTTTACACTAAATCTACTCCAGTCAAATGACTCGCCACTTGTGGGGGTGTTTGACCTCATTCCTGGTAACCCTTGGTAGATATGGTAACATGATCACCCATTTCATTTTCGCCCGAAAACCCACTCGAACCGGTTAATAGTGGCACACATAAACCAATAGCATCCAGTAAGACGACAAGCGCCGGCATAAATGAGTCCACAACTTGACCAAAAGACTACAAAAGTACGCAAACTGCCTACCGCTAGGCAGTTTTTTGTCAGAAATGCAAATAAAACGCCCGACTAGTAGAGAAATAAGAATCCGACATTAAAAACACGCCGCTCTCGTAGCAATAACCATCAATTCAATGAATTGGTGGTTAACAAGCCTTTCCCAGTGAATCCACAGATTTTCAGCGTGATAACGTGCACCATGATCGATACATTTTGACTCAACACAAACATTATTTATCTTGGTTCATTCGTATTTGGTGTAACCACAAATCAGCTTTTTAGTGGCAGATTTTGGAGACGCCGTTTGCTGTATGTCTATTGCGGGAGACGGTATAACAAATTTCCTCAATACTTCATTTTTGCTCGCCTGAACTTTGTTCGGCAGAGACGTAGGTAATCAACTTTTCTGTCTGTCGTCTGTCTGTCTGTCCGTCTGTCTGTCTTTCCTGCCGTCCGTGTTCACGCTTTGTGTACGATTTTATCGTAGTTCCCGAAGGGCGACGAGGATGTAACTTGGCTGAAAGAAGCGGGCGGCTAGTTTTCTCGACTGATTAGATTTTGGTCGTAAAATGGTCAATTAAGTATCTAATTTCATAATTTTACGAAATTTTTCCCGCAAGGCTTGTGTACAAGTTTTCTGGAGTTTTCCTAAGGCATATAATGATGTACATTGGTGGAAGGGAGCGGGCTGGGAAGTTCTCGACTGATTAGATTTTGGCGTATTTTCGGGCAATTAACTATGCAAATGAGCTATTAATATGCAAAAATCAGCGTAATTGCTAAGAGTTTTAAACGGTACAGGGATACCAAAATCTTCACTGCATGAAAGCTATAATGATCGCATCTTTCTCGCCATTTGAAAGTGCGATATTGCGGCTTAGGTATGCAAATTAGCTAATTAAGTATGGCATAATTACTCTATCTCTGAAACGGTCAACATCGGATGGGCAAATTCCTTCGCACATGAAAGAATACTTTGTCATGCATTTTGTGTGAATCAAATGTGGTCAAATGCATGTGGGCCGATTAAATGGGGCATTTTGTGATACAGTTTATCTAATAAATATTCTAATTGCTGTTATCGCTGAATGGTACATTGGATATGCAAAGTTTCTTCGCTACATGAGATTAATATGACATACATCTTTTGTGTGAATCATAATTGCGGTCAAAGTGCATGTGGGCCAATTAAAGGGGCATTGTTTGATGCAATTGATCTAATTAAATATGCGTAATTGCTGTATCGCTGAAATGATACATTGGATATGCAAAATTCCTTTGCTACATGAGGTTACTATGTGGTACATCTTTTGTGTGAATCATAATTGCGGTCGAAATGCATGTGGGCCACTTAAATGGGCATTCTTTGGTTATTTTAAAATTGCAACTAATGCCAAATGCTTGGTCCATTTCAACCAAATTTGCTCAGGTTGTATGAAATACACACCTTGCAAAAGAATTTGATTCAGGAGTTTGTTACCTTACAGTAAATTAGGTCAGCATGTGTTTATTTGGCAGTATATGGCTGTGCGATTTGGTGGTGTACCAAACAAAGCAAAAATGGGGGGGTCAAAGTATACCACAACAAAGGTGTTAACATCAATAGATATATAGCTAGATCAGTGCCTATGTTTTCATTGAAAGGGGTTTTCTAGTTCTGGTGGTCTTTTGGGTTGCCAGCCTGTTTACATTTCTTGGAAAATGTGGAAATACGTAAAATTGGGCATTTCGGGGCTTTCCGAACCTCGTAGGGGACTCAAATTTAAAATGTGGTCACATGATTTTTTTCAAAAATAGTGTTGCCAAATTGAATAAATTTGCATATTTTTACTAAATTTAGTGAATTTTAGGTATTTTTGCATGACTTTTCATGATTAATATCTCTCCACAATGGAAAATGTTGTGACCCTTGGGGTAGTGTCAAATGAAAGAGCAGGAAATAAAGAATACTATGAATGCAAACCCGGGGGTGCTACTCCTAAACATCTCTTGGTTATGATTATGTTGGGGACATTTCAAGATTAATATCTCCAAAACGGAAGATATTTTGACCTATGGTGGTATCAAATGAAAGAGTGAGAAATATAGAATACTCTAAATGCAAACCCGGGGGTGCTACTCTTAAACGTCTCTTACTTGTGCTCATGTGGGGACTTTTCAAGATTAATATCTCCACAACGGAAAATGTTGTGACCCCTAGGGTGGTGTCAAATGAAAGAGTGAGACGTATAGAATACTATAAAAATGCAAACCAGGGGGTGCTACTCCTAAACATCTCTCACTTATGCTCCACAATGGAAAATGTTGTGACCCCTAGGGTAGTGTCAAATGTAAGAGTGGGAAGTAAAACTAGTTGAGAAATTGGAGTTTATCTGCTTGTACAACTTTTTGGGGACACCCTGGACTCGCACAGTTGCACTCTGGTGTGCTGCTTTTTGTCTTACGGTTTTCGCGAACCAGGCGAGACTTGTGGTTCGAGAACCGCCTTGTTGTCACTATTTGGTGGGTTGTTTCTACCAG
Organism: Ophioderma brevispina; assembly: GCA_023653785.1. Classification (NCBI taxonomy): domain Eukaryota; kingdom Metazoa; phylum Echinodermata; class Ophiuroidea; order Amphilepidida; family Ophiodermatidae; genus Ophioderma; species Ophioderma brevispina. The sequence goes on from JAMKCH010033344.1 coordinate 102,938, forward strand.
GGGCGGCGCCAGGGTAAAATCATAGGAGGGGTGAAACATCATGGGGGGGCGAAACAGTACAAAATGAACTCATTTTGGTTAAAAACCCCTATTTTTTGCGCAAAAACCCCTGCCACCCCCCTGGCGCCGCCTCTGGTTTCTACATTAAAGCAGTTATATGGAATTGTACACACTTATCCCTGATTTATAAGTTAAAAACATGAATTTCCACATTTTTTCGATTCTCTCGCATTATCGCTGCTAATCCCTTTAAGGTAATCAAGTAAATTGTATTGTACACACTTATCCCTGATTTATAAGTTAAAAACATGCATTTCCACATTTTTTCGATTCTCCCGCATTATCGCTGCTAATCCCTTTAAGGTAATCAAGTAAATTGTATTGAATAATGACCAGTGCTTTGCGCAAGGGAATCATGATATTAATATAACAATACTGCACCAGGCCGCGCATTGACTATTGCTTTGAATCTCATAAGTTATACTTGGTTCGGATGTCAAACAAATGTTGGGCCCAACATGGGAGTTTCCGTAACCTGACCCATCTGACCTTAAAGGGATTAGCAGCAATTTGCTAATCCAAAACATCGAAAAAATCATCAAAATTCATATTTTTATATTTTTTATTACTGGCATGGATATGCGAACATAACCTGCAAGTGGTTGGCTTGAAATCTGTGTATTAACACTTACTGTGCTCAAGTGATCGAGATCTCGATCAAAACATGTGGCAGGTATTATAAAATGCTGCCTTTGTGTACATAAGAGGTGTTAAAGACAAGGCAGTACTTTCATCTGATTCTGTAATTTCTATACGTGTGTGTCAAAATTCCGACTTGAGATCAAAAAAGCCTTTCCCGCTGTATATCACAGATTTTCAGCATGATATTGTGCACCATAATTAATACAGTTTGACCTCAAACACAAACATTATTGATCTTTTGTTATTTTGTACTGGTGTAAACCGCAATCAGCTGTTTAGTGCAGATTTTGAGATGCCATCGCTGTATGTCTATTTGCGGGACACAAGTGTAACAGATGTTCATAATACACAGCGCCATCTTTTGGCCATTTTCAATTAATACTTCGCCACATTAATGACTGACAGTTGCAGCAGCCAATAGGAGTTTACCATGTGAAATGTTAAAAATTTAGACGAACCACTCAACTGATTACAATAAGTAAGATGTTGTTGCAATCCTAAACGAACACACATCTTAAGAATTTGAAAATATTATATAGGTATAATTTGAAAAAACCAAGAAAAAGTGTTTTTTTTTCATGCAATTTATGAACAACAACTTTGAAGTAGCACCGTGTCACCAATTTTAACTTCCTGGCCATAATACAATATTTCTTAAGTAGTTCAAAGGTTGTTCTAACCGATCCTATCATAGAACAATTTCTACAATTGACCAATTTTCTGAATTTGTCCGATTCGCAAGTGCCTTTATATAAGTAAAGCCTTTTCCGTTCATTTAACACAGGCTGGGCGGAGTCAAAGATCATGACATCATCGTAAATTTTGCCTGTTGGCGTTCGCTTTTCATACGTGGTGATTGCGTGCTGCATAATGAAGCCTATTGTAAGGTGCGGGACGGTAATAATGTTCAAATAGATGCGATTGTTAAACCTGTGGGGAGAAGGTATGACAAATATCCGCAAATACTTCATTTTTTCACTATTTGGTTGTTTGTTTCAACATTAAAGCAGTTATATGGAATTGTACACATTTATCCCCGATTTATAAGTTAAAAAAATGCATTTCCACATTTTTTCGATTCTCTTGCATTATCGCTGCTAATCCCTTTAACAGAATAAATCTGTGCTTTATTCTGTGAAGGGTTTCTGAATTCATAAGCATGTCAGATAAAAGTGTCAGATGGGTCAGGTAATGGAAACTCATTAAACAGTATTAATACCTGGGTCAAACCAATCATGGTCTCACTGTGCTGATTATTAAAAGGAAACAGGCCTATGTGCTGACTATAGGTCATTCACATTCCTTGATGTGGGAATTAAAGGTCCCAGGAAATGAGATGATAAACCAACTCCAAATCTTTGTGGGACATTCCATTGCAATAAACAGGGCCACAAAAAAGAATACTCTACCAGTGACATCATTTGTGAAACTATTGATTAGCAGTCAGTACCATGAATAGATTCACACCAGTCACCTGGAATTTTCTATACATACTCTCTGGTAAATCAATGGTACCACAAATGATGTCATCACCAACTCAAATGTTGAATGCTTTCCTTTCTGGTCCCTCCTTGCAGACTTGACACAAACCACATCAATTCTATTTGCATTTCCTGGGACCTTAAAGGTTCATTTAAGTACATTCCATAGGAAATTTATGTTCAAACAGAAGGATCATTGTGCAAATTTGTTGCTTATCTTTACACAGCTACAGTGTGCCCATCATTAAATGTGACATGGGAAGACAAGAAAAGAATAACACTACGTCAAAAGGCTCGTAAAAAGACGTATTCAACACAGACAAGTGCAAGCACCAGTTCACCACCTGGCTCAGACAAAGAAAGTGTAAGCGATGACAATGGTGGTATTATCTGTAGTGGGCGTCGGCTTAGCGAGCTCAGTAATGACAGCACTAGTAGCTTTGGAGATCGCAGTAGCTGTGGTGGAAGTGATTCAAGTGTGTTCCGTAGTAATTCTGAGCTGGCAGCAGCAGCAGGACATGAGGGACAAGCTGAAGTACTCAAGAACAGATTGATGATTGCACAAAGAGTAAGTTATTAGCAAAATGCCAGATGCTTATTAGGCTAGGCAGATTGAATTTTACCTAACACTAATTGCAATGAGTTAATTTTGTGTCAATAAGATAAGAAAGGATCAAAGAATAAAAAAGGTCACAGCAGAAAAAGGGCAGGCACATGCAAAAATGGGGTGTGGGGAAGTTTTTTCATCTTTAAGCAGGGGCAGTGTCAGGGGGATGGCAGGGAGAAACATTTCAAGATTCTGAAAAACGGGTTTCAAGCAAGAAATTGCATTCAAATTACGGTTTTTCTCTTGCCTGAACTTTCTTTGACAGAGACTTGTGTCTGTCCATGTTTTAGTACAATTTATCTGGAGTTACGTAAGGGCTACGATGATGTAACCCCAGGGATTTAACCTGGTGGAAAGAAGCCGGTTGATGAGTTCTCGACCTGTTTTGATTTTAATCGTATTTTGGGCAAATTACATATGCAAATGAGCTAATTAATATGCAAAAATCAGGATTTGGGCTTAAAATACGGTTCTTAAGTATTTAATTTACATACAGAAAAATTTCCTGCAAGGCTTGTATACAAGTTATCTGGAGTTCCCTAAGGCATATAATGATATAACTTGAGTTAAGCATATTTCAGGCAAATTACATATGCAAATGAGCTAATTAATATGCTTGTTGGCCTAATTAAAGCAAAGGAGAGGATGTGAAACAATTGGCATCATCAGCATTTAACTATTTACTGAAGTATGTATGATAGTAGTGAAGTCAGCTGGGTTGTTTTTTCCCAGTTTGTAGTGGACTACAATGTCAAAGCATGGAGTTATTATAGTAAACTGGAGTAGAAACTTCAAATTCCCATCAATATTCTCAAGTGAATCCTTTCAGTAGTCAAAAGCTAACCCACTTCACACCTATTATCTGTCGTTCTGTCGGGCAGCTTTCAACCACAGCGCGTTTCGGCTTAATCGCCTCAAGTGGCTTGGAGTCGATATGGTAATGAGCTAGTATGGAGAGACCTTCATTGACCTCCTTTGAAACCAGTTACTTGTCGTTCTGATCTCCAGACAAACAACTCACCTTATTAGCCTGTCTGTATACACAGTACATGTGAAAATGTCATGGCACGACTGCTCAATTTGGCAGCTTTCCAAAGATACCAGACTCGGCTCCGTGTGATTTTCTACCGCTAAGCTATGTTTTTGCAAATTTCTTGTTACTTTTTTGTGTAATCGCAATTAAGAAAATGAAAATTAATTATTAAAAGTGCCCTTTGGTGCATAATGTTTATATTTTCTAATAAAAGACGAAAGTTTACGCTTTAGATTCGTGTGTCATTTACTTTCGTACGATGCCGTACAGCTGATATATGGCGATTTGTGTACTGAGTTTCCCAACCAAAATATTATCAAGTACGGGGATCTACATTGGGCATTTGGAGTTGTAATTCATGATGGCCTACAAAACGTGGGAAACAGCCTATTGTCCCATTAAAATAACTTGAAAATGTTATAATAAAAACCAGAGACGATGTAAACAAACTGCTGTTACAACATAGGCCCGCTAACTTCATGATTTCATTAGAAGGAATTTAGGCCCGTCTAAAATTTATGAATGGTTTTCTCCGCAAATAAAATTGAGCTTTGCTTCTACAGTTGTTTATTTTTTCGTAAAATCTTCTACTAAATTGAGTATAAATCAGGTAAAATCCCCATATTTTAATCATCCAGACTGAACCATCTGCCGATAAATTTTCATTAAAATCCCCGGGTAAATCCCACATTCCTGATAGCAGTCTGGTTGAGGATTTACCGATACAGGTAAAGGTTGCCAAAAACCAAAAACATGTGCATCTCATTCATTTGTTCCATATTTTGATCTTCTTTTTCACTGTTACAAAATTTCTTTTTGTTTGAGTAAATATCCAAGAAACAAATGATTGTTATGAACCTGAATTCATTTTTTTATTTTCTGACTGAAATTTTATTACATTTCATCATTCAATTCAACATTGCACCCCATGTATTAAATGACTGGTCCAAAAAACATTCTTAATTCCTATGTTAATTAGAATAAACCAAACATAAACAAAACAGTATAAGTCAAATTATTTTAAAAAATCCATTAAAAAAATTACAAAACCCGATTTGGACATTGAAATAAGGAAAATGTTGTTATAATTCCTAAAATATGTCATTTTCATTTTATTTTGATTTGTAAAAATGGAAACAAATCACAAGACAACATGGCGTATTTGGGAAACAACATGCATTAGACAGCCGCCCGTCGGCATGAAGTTTTTTGGTCACAGAATTATGTTTAGGCCATTAACGATATTAACTGTAATATTGCAACTTTACGCTAGAAAAGTGGACATGGTGATAAGGTTGTATGAGCTGAAAAGTAAGAACATCTCCAGCCTAGCCTGGGATTAGCATCGCATTTTAACACAATGGCCTGAGCTGCGACGGCGTGAGTTGATGGATGCCCCAACTATCGTCGAAAGGGGATACGAAAATCGAGCAAGTCACCTACCGATCGTACCGATGGGTGCTCGTAATTTTCATCAGATTTTCATGCAGCGTGCTCTTCATATGCCCAATTACTTAAAAAAAAATCATATAGTTTTTTTATACTTTTTAATAAACAATCAGTAATTTTGTGGAAAATAAATTGCTTGTGTGTGTGCGGGATCTTGGTTAGCAATTTCGGGCAGGTGAGACCGTATCGATCGAATCCACTTCAAACCACTTGAGTCGAGAAATTCCCCGGACAATAGGCCGCCCATGTACAGACACTATCGTGTATGAAAACTATTTTGAAATTGCAGGAATAGCCTTCAAAGTGAAGGATAAGTCTGTATAATTCTCATAAGTTAGCCTTTCCAGCTGTAGAATTGACAGAAAAGGAAGAAAACGGCAGTGTTTCCAGATACGATTCTCCATTCAATTTAGTGTTGTAGTAAGTGTCCGTTTCGGACAGTAATGACGAAAATCTCCGTCTGTCTTTAGGTTGCGTCTGGTCTGATCATTTGCAGGGTATGTTAGGAATACCTTACTTGTTTGCTACATTCAACAATCTGATTTTTAATGATTTTTTCGATTTGCTGATTTAGTCGAAATTTCCGCTGTGTACAATAGGTTACCATTGAGTTTTCTACTCCATTTTACTATAATAACTACTCCATGTCAAAGGTGTTGAGCTTCGGTAACCAACTCTGTATTCTGCTTGATGCCTTGAGTTTGGCTTGTTAAGATGGGCCATCAAGGTTTGTGGTCAGTTAGACTGTGATTTGTGTCCAAAACGACTTCTAACATTCCGAGTGACCAAGCGATGGCTAAAGCTGTGCGCGCTTTCTTCTCTGGCTGTATCTCTGCCTACTTGCGTACACACACATTACGCCTGTTGCCATATTTGTCAGTCTCTGCTAAAATGGCGCCCAATCCCAATGGACTTGCGTCAACCCAAAGTTCAGCGAGTTTCCTATTCTCTTTCTGCGAATCGAAAAAGGGCCATACTCTGTCGCTTAGATTAGATCCCTTTGAGCTGATTTAGCGCATTCTCTTTACTTTCACCGGTGCATTCACCGGCCCCCCCGTCCTTTAGTTTGTGAGTTCTCTGGGGGCTTAGATGATTGTGACCTAGGTTTGGGATAAAGCGTGAACAATATGTTGGCCATTCCAAGGAGCGCTTCTAATTTCCGCTGCACTGCAGATGCATTTTTGATTTCGTCGACTTTCTTCTTTCTACTTTCTTTCGGGTCTGGTGAAACACCCACCACCACTGAGACCTATCCCGAAAAATTCTAGTTTGGACTTTGTTTAGTTCACATTTGGCTCTATTCAGTGTGAGCCCTTTGTCATTCAAGTGTCTGTAGTAGTATGTCAGCCTTGTGGTCATGCTCATCTGTGTGTGGTCCATAGACTAAATACATCTACTAAAATAACTCCGGTATAAAACCTTCTATCACTTGCCGTACTTGGTGTTTTGGAATACTCGCTGACTAACTAAATGCCGAATATAAGTCTTTCACCTGATCGTTTCATCAATTATCACCTCCTTCAAACACACTCCTCACATCACCTCACCCCCTTTTGTTAATTAGCGAAATGGTTTTTTTATGTTCCCCTCCCCTCCATTCTCTTTTGTCCTCTCAATCTGGTGGTAGCCTGACTTAATATCTAGTTTGGGTTTTGCATAAACCTTACACCACTGAGCTCTGCAATAATTTTGTCAATTGTTGTCTGCGCTCAGGTCTTTCATTCATCAACGCAAAATGCCAGTAGTTTGCCTGACGCATGTCTATACAAAGACAAATATCATTTGGTCGGATGGTTTTGTACTACCAAAACTAATGGTAGCCCCATGTGATTGGGGGCTTTTTCTGTTTCTCTGATGTCACGTCCTCCTAAATTCTTTGAGTTTTGCTTCAATTTTGTCCTTAGCGTTAGTTGTAATGGTGTTTTTTCTGTGCACATGTTCAACTGGTGGGACAGATTTGTCTATGTGTAAGTCCATATCTGTGTATTTTTTAATCATTTTTCCCAATTCCATTGAACACATTCTGACGTTTCTTTCTACTCCAGTCAGTTCTACTTGTTCCGCTGTCACCAGTTTTTATACTTCTCCATTTTCACCGCGTTTCACGTTTCCTTTTTTTTACTTGATTCCCCCTGTTCCTCTTGCTTCCTCTTGTTTGCCGAATTCTCCTCTCCCCGGACCCCCCTTGTTTCTTCTTCCATGCCAAGGTGTCCTCCCCGTTAGTTCGGGCGCTCCTCATCCACCTCCGACTCTTCCCCCTCCCCTCGTTGTCCTTCTCCTATTCTCTATCCTACTCGGAGCTGGTCCTTCTTTCCCGCCAAATCCTTCATTTACTTGTTTTTTGCTTTTTTCCCCCTTATTCTTTTTCTTATGTTTGAGAGTTTATGTCCGGTTTCATCAATATGTATTTTCTGTTATTTTTTGTTCGAAAACTACTACCTCAAGCATCCTGGATTTTTTCCTTCTTTAGAAGTTTTTCATTCCCCCCGGTCAATTGGGACAAATCGTGTCTGCACAAACATTGGCGTTTACATTATCTAGTTTCTATTTTCATCACTGTTGTTCTTTGATGTTCTTCTTCTTGCTCGTTGCATGTACTGTTGGTGTTGGTTGGTCCCTGTTTTGTTTTCTTTCCTTCTCTTCGCATGTTTTTTTCTTTTCCAACATTTTCACCTGTGTGTGTTTTTGTTTTCTTTCTTCACATTTTTCAACTGTGTGCTTTTCTGTTTTCTTTTCCACATTTTCACCTGTGTGATTTTTTGTTGGCCTTTTTCATTCACATTTTCATTCACCAGGTGTGAGTTTCTTTCTGTTTTTTGTTTTTCACATTTCACCTGTGTGTGTTTTCTTTCTGTTGTTCAACGCAACTACATAGGTCACCGCTTTCACATCGATGTCACCATTTGTTTCAGTGGTTCACAAGATTTTACTTTTCCAGATCTCTGTGATCTGCCTCTGTGTTTTCTTAACTGGTTATCTCGCTTTTCTCCTTGACTTCTTCCTTTGTTCTTATTCATCCTGGTGGTGTACTAGTTGATGACTTTTTTGTCCCTGAACACAGCGGGCGAAGTGATTAAGTTCACCGCAAGATTTACATTCCTTGCCTTTTGCAGGGCACTCTCTGTGGCCAATCAAACCACACAATAGCACGTGTTTACTATTTGTGAGTTTCTAGCCTCATCAGGCCTAACCTTTAGTTTTGTGTCCTTGTTTTGGCCTAGCAACAGAGAACTCTGCAATCTTGTTCACATGTACCTTGTTGAGATCCTAATGACAAAGCTCTTGTTTCTTCTGAAGTCAAGGGACGGTGCCAGTTCACAAGTAATTTTCCAGTGTTCCTCTTTGCTAGGGCCTCTTTTTCTATGTCTCTGAAGTGTTCGCTCTGAACGACATCCGGAAGGATCTGGGTCTTTATTTCTGTCTGGGTCAGCGAAAATCACATGCGACTGACAACTTTCTCAATCTGGTACAAAACTGCTCAATGTTTCTCAGTGTTCTCCTCTCTTGTTTTGGCCTGTTGAAAGAGTTTTGACCATCGTACAACCACATTTCTTTTGGGTGTGAATACTTGATTAGGGCTCTACTCTGCCCGGTTTTAAATCTTTCATCTGTGCCATTATCGGCCAGAGTGTCCAAAAATATCTTGTAACTCTTCCCCACCATAGTGGAGTAAAAGTGCTCTCCTGTCATCTTTTTTTGATGAGATATGGAATCCTACCATGGCCGACTGGATCTTTTGATCCATTTTCTCCATCGTAGGGACAAAGAAGAGGGGTCCTCATACTGATCAAAAGCAGGAGGCAAACGACGGCATAATAGCCATGATCGCGAGCACGGATAAAGCGTTGTACAACGATATCCGGACTGTCCGTTAGTTTGTTTTGGTACACCTCAGTACGGTTTTGAATACAAACCTCGATGCACCCGTAAATGTTCAACTTTCTGCCGAAACTACGGTGGGGGGACAATCCGTTAACAGGTTCTGAAATTATCTATCATGCATCAATCGTCGCCAATATAATATTCAGGGTTTATAACGGACTCTTGAGACTTGCTCTTTGTGAACACAAAAAAATACCTGTTTATTCATTTGCGGTATTAGAAGAGTGCCGAGTGTGAGTTCCGTGATAGGCCATATGTAATATGCCACGTTGTAGTATTAACTGACATGTAGGATACACAGTGTGGGAGGTCTCAGAACTAACGGTTTCCTTATAAAATATATGAAGATCATTTTAGAATACCGAAAGGGGAAATTCCTGGGGAGGGGAGCAATGCAATGTTGTCACATCAATTTTGTATACATTTATATTGATACAACGTTGCACTAATGATGATTGTATATTTTTTTCTGTTAGTCTGTTTCAGGATCGAGATATTTGGCTCTAGAACAAGAGTGGGAAATCTGAGGTGACTATTGGTAAAAAGAAAAACAAAATGCTGGAAGCCACTTGGATTATCAGAAGTCACACTGGTGTCTTTCATAGTGAACCAAAAATGGACACCATTCCCCAATGCAGAAAGACCTCAAGTCTATTTGTATTGTTACTTTGCTTTGCGTGCTATATAGGTGCTTTTTTATACTCTGTTGCTTGTTCCTTTCCAGACAGGATTTACTTATCAGGATTTCTGGGTAACTGGCTCACATTATCATCCCCAGTGGTGGCAACAATCACATTCCTTGCGGACAACAATTCTCTCTGATAGTGCTTCCTAAATACTTAGCACCCCATTTGATGCATGTTCACAGTCCAGGGGCTTGCCCAGGATTGTAATTTGACGGGAGCTGAGCTGGCAAATTTGTCCAAATAGGCTGATTTTTCACGAGTTTTGTGTCAAATTTGACGGGGGGCTAGCGCCCCCTGAGCCCCCTCCCCCTGCGACGCCACTGATGTCTTGTTTAGCACATCTGATGGAAATGTTGCACATGTCCTGTGCTTAGCACATCAATCGGAAAGACGATGGAAACTGTTGCTCATGTCTGGTATTTCCCTTAACAGTCTCTCTCAGGCACTGCCAGCCGTGACAAATTTTTTTGTCATTGGTCAGCCGCATTATACCTAGGTCCACAGCTGTTGACCCCATCAATTGTCTCTTTTATTTTTAGAGAATTTTTAAACAAGGGCGACACAAATTTTGACAACTGAATAAGTGGGGGACATTCAGAGCTATTCCTCCACAAAAATCAGAAAAATCCATTGGGAGAATCTTGCCATATAGGCCTAAAAAGTCTAATTTGTATGTTAGGCGCCCTCTATATACCTTTCCCATAGAAAGATGTTTCAAACTAGATTTTTATGAAAAACAATATTTGCCCTCAATGAATTTTATCCCATTTTTTTACACAGCATTTACACAGGATGTAGTTAGTGCCATAAATAACCCCAAATTAGTTGTAAAAGGTGTGTCGCCGTTGATTATTTTGTTGTTTATTCTTGTTTGTTGTTATATAATGAGACTTTCAAACAGCTGTGAGGTGACTTAAGGCGGTGCTATTACCCATGAGGGGGCCGCTTCGCGGCAATTCCCTTATATCATACAATGGGAAGGTCATGTTACCAGCTGTCAAACCGTTTCGCTTTTCCGAACGAATGATTATGTGACCATTTGGTCAACATTTCACTGAATACACAAGATGGGGGGGGCAAAATGGCAACAGGCTGACCAATCGTGTGGCAGGATAGTTGTTTAGCCTGCGTTCGGTGAAACTTTTGTATTGTCAGCTGAATAGTATGGCTGATGTGAACATGTGTTTACATTCACTGAATAACTTTCGTCAAGGTGCGACACACCATTCAACACAAAGTTTTGGTAAAATCACCCCCATTCTTTAAAATAAAACACACCAAGCCAAACCCGTCCATCAAGTTCAAATATCAAATTCATAATATATCGAAACAAGCTTACCTGAAATAGATTTCTTTCACGGTGAGCCTTTGACCCATAAACTGACACTCTACTTTCACAAATGATTTTCATGAAATTTGCCCAATGTACCATGAACCAGTTGCCGAATCCTTCGAACTAACTAGAAGCTTGCGGGAATGCTACGTGGCAATCTCCTTTTACTGTTTACACAATCACCATTGCCACTGTTTTATACTTTAAAGCGACGTATAACTGCTTGATACAATAAGAGATATTTATGATTCTTAAACAGCTGGCCGCAACAAATTTTTTGTCGTCAGCTGCCAGTGCTGAAGAGACTTTAAGGGGCATTTTGTGATCCACAGCCAGCCTCGTCCCTCAACATACCTTACAAAAGTTGATTTTTTTATATCATCTGAAATATTTAGCCTAATATTCCGCATGTGTACCAAATCTTATGTGCAAATTTCAGTCCATATCCTGTAAAAAAAAAATGGCAATTTTGTATTTTCTTCTGTTCTGGTTCCGTAAACGGACAGAAATTACAGCACGTGGCCCATGGGACCATGAGAAACAAAGCATAAAGTTGCTCTTATACATAATCGCAAGATTGGGATCAGCTCATTTTGTGAATAAGCTTTACTCAAGGATATCTAGTCAAACCATGTTTAAAACAGGTGGTGCTGGAACATGAAATGCACCTTTGATACTTAGCACATCATTAATGGAAATGTTGACATTTCTGTGTGCTTACTTAAAGGGCATTTCGTGATCCATGGACCTCGTCCCCATATATTTTTCTACCATTAGCATTAGTCACCATCCAGGTGGTACCTAATCTTACGTCAAATTTGGTTTTATCTGTAAGAAATTTGTGATTTTTTGTTTGGTATTTGTGTCTGTAAATGGACATAATTATGGGACCATCAGTGGCGCCAGTGAGTGGCCTTGGGGGGGGGGGCATTCAGTGGCGGGGGCATGGGGGGGCAATTTCCCCCAAACTCGTTTCTTTTCCCCCAGTTTTTCCCCCAGCCACAATAAAATATCGATTTTGAATGCAAAATACAGAAGTGTCGAAATAAGAAAGAATACCCTCACAAGTGCCCTTTTTTTAAAAAAAAAAAGTAAATCAATAAATACATAAAAAGTAAAAAAAAAAAAAAAAAAAAAAAAAAAAAAACTTTCCAAAAGGACACATTTTGCCAAGTTATGGCTGATGTGAAAATTTGACCACTTTTCCTTTTATCCACGGATTGTTAATAATAATATAATCATAATATAGCAGAGATTTATAAGCGCCTATTCTTTGGCCCTAAGCGCTTTCACAAATGGTCTCTGATCACTGTGGCCCAACCATACCATAAACATTTAGCATCATTTCAAGGATGCAGCAAGTCGGGATCAGCGCTTTCCCCTTATCAGCAACATACAGCTAGATAACCATCGCAGCCGGTATCAGCTTCCCAAATATCTCTGGTAATCGAGACAACTAAGCGGTAATTTCTTGTGCAGGGAAATTACAAGATATCTGAATCTCCAGGGCTCGCACGCACGCCTATACGCATGGTATGATCCATACCCTGGATCGAGCGTCTTACCTGATTGAGCTATCTTGTCCGCAAGTGTTTAGTTATCTTTAGACAATACTCATTCTCCAAGCACATGCTTTTGATTAGGTTTCATTTGTTCTTGTGACAAAGGTCATTTTCTGATATTGAAAATGTAGTTTCAATTATAAAATCCAAGATCTTACCTCATTCGTCCTGTACTTACTGCACTGCTCTGCCCTCCACTTGCTGCTTCTAAGATGGATGTGGGCTTGTGCTCTTTTATCATTCATATAAGGACTTATTGAACCCCATTCATGTTATTCAGATGATTGCAAAGGCTTGCGGTTATTCTGTTGCAAGTTATTGGTGATTCCTGGTGCGTTTAGGTGTGTTAGAGCAAATAGAGCAAAAAAATTCAATTGACTTAGAAAAACAAAAGTTTAATACAGTCTAAAATTGATCCCATAGATTAAAGCATCTGACGGACAAAGAAGTCTATTATTGAAAACGGAAAAAGAGCGCAAGCATGAATTCTGTCTGAGAGGCAGCCAGTCGAGGGTTAGACAGCACAGTAAAGAAGAAGAGTAAGCTGTGAAATTTCTAATAATAATTGGAAAACTAACCTTTTCAACATCAGAACTGACCTTATTTTGCAAGAACCAGAAAAACATACATGTTGTTTGGAGATGGGTAGTGTCTAAAGACAACTAAAATAGTAACAATCCTTGGATAAAATGAAAAGCGGTGCCAAATTTTCAATAGGCCAAACCGGTTAATATGTGTCCTTTAAAAGATTTTGTGTGTCAGAACGAAAGAAAATGCGTTTGTTCAGATGTGTATTAATTTCTTTTTTATTATATAATGATGGATGTTGACCAAACCAAAAGTAGTAAACCAAAATTTTTCCCATGGTGTGTTCCGGATACCGACGGATATTGCTAAATACCCAGATACTAAAGGGCTCCACCGATCAGGAAAGAAAAGAAACAGAGTCTTCCTCCCCTGGAATGCGTCCAATATTATAGTGCCTTAAAGAAAATCCATGTCCTCATTGAAGTAAGTATTAGGTGCTCTTACAAAGGATGTTGGAATAAAAAAAGTGACCCATTTTACACAGTCCTTCTATGGGACTTACATAAATCTTTTAGGTTCGTATGTCAAACCGGAATCATATTCGCAGGTAAATCGTACATATGGGTATGTTGGGTCTTCAATCCCGATAATTTTACAGATTAAAATAACATCCATCTGTAATGTAAAAAACAAAAATCGCTTTCCACGGTTAAGGCACTTCTGTTAAAGTTATTGCACAATACAACAAAAAGAGTTGAATTAAGGCTTTTTTTAAAGGAATCCTGTGGGTGTTGCTGATTCTTCTGGTGGCAAACACCTACCAACAAAGGTCAAAGAGAGGGATTATTTTGATGTAAAAAATCTCCAAATGGTCACAGAGTGAGTTAAGACCTGTTTGTCAACTCTTCACATGATGCAGATAATGAGCCCCACACATCTTCTCAAACTTCTCTTCAAATGATGCAGCGACATGAGCCCACACTATTCTCAGCGTCTACTTACAGATGCAGCTCAATGGCCTCACCACATATTCTCAACTTCTCTTCACATGATGCAGCTAATGAGCCCCACACATATTCTAACTCTTCAAAATGATGCAGCTAATGAGCTTCCACATATTCTCAATTCTTTCACATGATGCAGCTAATGAGCCCCCACATA
>JAMKCH010033345.1:0-16285 GCA_023653785.1 Ophioderma brevispina
AATGGATGACATGTTTAATTAAGACAATGTGATTTTCCAGCAAATGTTTATAAGATTGTTTTGTGAAGTATACAGTCATGTGACTTTAGTGAAACAATTTCAAACCAGCTAAAACAAGATCTGAATGTCATAAAACATTTCAGGAATATAATTTTTACTCTTAAATCTGTTGGTCAAGTGCAAACCCACTTTAACCTTTTATGATAAATTCTCTATTACATACACTATGACAGTGTGCATTGCTGTATTGCCAACAATTTTTGTTTTCATTTTTCCCAACGAAGGCCATTGTAGAACATTGTATATGCGCCGCATCATCTTGTATTATTATTATCAGCCATCAAGCACATACAGCCATCACCTGCATAGCAGATTGGTGCGGGAATTGTGCATTTGATGATAAATCTCTCAAATTTGTGGCACAGAATTAGAGCAATTTAAAAGGTTGTAGGAATTTCACAAATTTCTCATGTTTCACAGTGAGGGGCAATGAAAAGTTACATTGGGGGAAAATTCCGAATGCTCAAATCTTGTTAAAAAGTATATCAAATTGTTCGCCTTGTTATAAGATTCCATATATGCAAGGATTGTTCATGTACAACATATGGTTTCAAAATGCTGAAAATAGCCAAAAGAATACAATTTCTGATTGCACAGGGGTAACAAAAATAAAGTTGTTCTCATAACTCCAAAACCAGAGGTGGTATATGAACAAACTATATATACACATATTTGGAATCCTTAATACCAGCTAACACTTTGGTACACTCAGTATAACTTTTGAACAAGATTAGAGCAATGTTTAGGTTCCCCCAGTAACCTTTCATTTCCCCCAATGTGAAACATGAGAAATCAGTGATGCCCTTTAGCAAAAAATCTTCCTTTGGATATGCCCTAAACTCTGTGCCAATTTTCAGAGATTGATCATCAAATGCACAATTTGCCCACAATTTGTCATGAATCTGCTCTGCTATAGGAAGATGGTTGAGTAACCATATTTCTGAAACAAGGCGGGTGGACACCAATAGACCAATTATACCAATAATACACTGCCATGATGTTACTTTAAAATCCCTATTTTTGCTGTGATGAGCATGACCCCAAGTGTTTAGACAAATTAATGGTGAGTTCATACTTCATTGGTAAATGTCGTCTGATGTGTTGTGTGAAAGGCCATCAGCCAATCTCTGCCGCTATAGCATGAATCCACAATAATACAAATAGAGTGTATGGATTGGTATGCAACAACTCTTCCTTTCCTTCAACCCATACTTGAATGTGCCATGTTATTAAAGGTGCAACGAGAGATTTTTGAGGCACCCAAATATTGTGTCATAATAGTAATTTCATATAGACTAGACACTCAATAGATTTCTTACCTTGTATTTGGCTACAGAAATGTCTTAAAAGGGAGAAAAAAGATGATTCTGATTTGCTTATATTTCAATGCAAAACAGAGGCTGAATTTCGTATTTCCTCCTAAACGAAATTAGTAATTTCACAATTTTTGTACAAAAGAAACACTTCTCTGCTTAATCCTTTCAGATGGGGTTATTTTTGATGGAAAGCTTTACATCAGGGTAAAAATCAGTACTTTCAATTTTTTAGGGACACCTGATATGTGAAATCTATCGTTGCACCTTTAAGCCCCACTTTCGACATTTGGTGTGTTAGGGCAGTAATGCATCATGTACGTACAACAGTCTTTGTCAGAGTTACAACTACACAGTCACCAAGTGTAACAAATATATAATTTGCTGTTATATATTAAAGAGGAAGTGATTACATGTATGTTTTAATTGCTATAATGTTGACATTTAAAATATTCTCACAAGCTCTCTTTTGTGGAATATCACATGAAATTTATTGAAGCTTTCTTGATCTTTGGAAATGAGCTGAATTTGAATTTCATAGGTTGTCCACACTGTAAATTTCAACCAGGTAATCACACTTTTCATAATGAAAAGCAACTAGCATCCATCAACTCTGCATGGTTTCCCTCACTCGGGAAACTAAACTTGCCCTCGAAGAGTAAACTACACACAGAAACACAGACAGCATTGATTTCTGATGGCACGTAGCTGCAATCCTTGGTGTAAAACTGGCCTTAGACTCTATTGCTGGTTATCATGATTTGTGTGTTTCCCGCTTTGCATTTTCATCATCACTGCTATCATTGTCAGTCTTGTCTTTGCTGTGTTCTAAGGCTTGCTGGTGTAGACCTAGTCTGATCTTGCCCACCAAACCATCAGGGTCATCAACAACTACATTGGCTCCTGAAATTATAAGGACAAGAAAAGTCATAATTGAATATCTTTTCTATCTTAATATTATTTCCCTTTACAAAGTATTGTCAATCAATTATTGCAAGCTAGTATTACAAGTTTTTGGTTAATTGCAAGGGAAAATCACTACATTTTGTAATTCGGCCCATATTTCTGATGATATGCAAAGAAATAAAACAATACATCGTGGTCCTGCCATCACGGTTTGTGAATGATAGGCCTCAGACCTTTTACCTGATATGGGATCTTGATAGGACCTTTGACTCAAATGGATTCCTGTAAGTATCCATAAACCATATTTGGTTCCAATTGAACTTGCCCGGCACTTTTCAATTGAGGTCCAATTTTAATTTCTTACAACTGACCTCACCATGACGTTTGACCTTGTATGGACCTTTGACCCTGGTTATGTGACCTTGGACATTGGTATGTGACCTTGACCTTGGTATGTGACCTTTTGACCTGGTATGTGATCCTTTGACCTCATCAACAATATGAGGGATCCATGTTGCACCGCACTTAAGTTGATTGAAAATCAATCAGTTAGTGGGTGAATATTAGAGGCAAATGTTAAAACCCCCCTTTTTTTTTTTTTTCCACATAAAAGATAGTCAGGTAGCCATGGTTCAACTTCTGGCCTGGACCGTAAAGTTGAGTAGGGACACAATTTTTCTGGCTGAAAAAGATAGATAAGGGTGTGTAGAATAAGAATCTGCGGGTGACAACTTGGGCATCCTTGAGCATTTTGAGCAAGAAACAAGGATGCGTCGCCATAAAGGGATAATTATCTATTCAACCTATATATCAAAAAATACGGAGTTTCGAGATATATATAGGAACCCAATGAACGCAAATTGCATGCACTTGTAACATTGAGTATACTCCAAATTCAAAAATGGAAAAAGCAAATCTAAAATTTTAAAATAGTGCCAGGTATAAACAGCAAATATCTGCGGATAAAAAATAAAACTAAAAGTACTTAGACTATGTTGTTAGACCAAAAATGTATTTCTGATTACTTTTAAAAGTTGTAAACATGAAGTCAATCAATATGCAGCCAACACAAAAAACAGTGAATATCTTCAAAAAATACTTGACACAAATGTCTTAAATATTACCTTCAAGTATAAATATTGTTGTCAATGAAACAATTAGAAATGTGCACCGATGATCAGAAACCAAGTGATATCCAGGTATCAGGTTAAATAAAAATGGGTCAAATTAAAAATTGCGTTGCAAATAATGTGAAAAAGTCAATTCCTATGGTATTTTGACAACTTGCACATATTAGTGTTGATGTCGATCTTTGGCGAATATTTTTAAACAAATTGAAAATGTATGTGTACATTGGTTAGGATCAAAAGGGTAAATTTCTAAGTCATGACACGTTGATTGCATTTGAAGGCGTAATACTTATATTGTGGGCCAAGTATTTTCTGGAAGATGTGCACGTTTGGCTGCCATATGATTGACGTCATGTTACAATTTAAAAGTATCAGAAATACACATTTCTACAATGTAACTAAGTCTTCGTCGTCTATTTTATCACAGGGATTTGCTGTTATATGGCATAGTTTAAACATTATTGGATTGGCTTCCATTTGGAATTGAAAGATGACTTAATGGTACAAGTGCATACACTTGTTTCATGGATCATATAGTTATATCTACTAACTCCATTACAGTCCAACCTAGTTTATCCGGCCACCATTTGTCCGGATCCTTCTCTTATCCGGCCGGAGGACGACTGGCGGCGATTGGCTTTGCATGGTGTATTTTTGTATTTTTTCTATTTTTTTCTTTATTTTTTCGTAACACACTATTTTTGTCCCGTTGAATGGTATGCCATATAAAGTACATGGAAATAAGGGCTTCCCAATCCTTTTTTGGTTTGTTTTCTGGGGAAGTTCTCGCTACAACGCGCGTCAATCGGACTACATCCCTCAAAATCAAGCTTGTGCCACCATGACCATGATTATTAAAAATGCGCAACAATCAAAAAAAATTTTCGCCCGAACCAAAGGCCCGATGGCACAATGTTACGACGTCAATTTAACCGACAAAACACCATTACACAAACACTGATTGGTGCCCATCTAGCACACTATAAATGGCCGATTGGCATCAATAAATCGAAAAAAGGATAATGAAAAAAGTAAAATTAATTTTTTAGGTTTTTTCTTTTTTTAAAAAATTTTTAAATTAAAATTATACGGTCGACTCATATCTAGAAACACCTTTCCAAAACCGGAAAGTCATTTACTCAAACTGATTGGCTATTCCCAGCTTCCAAATTTGCACATCTTTGCAGCTTCCGTAACACAAGCTCGTATGATGGAATTTCTTGTTTTTAACAGGGATTTAGATGCTTATTTCGTGATTTAAAATCTGTCTCTTGTGGCTGGAACTGTTACGATACCGTGTAAATGTCCGTCGGATTTGACATAAACGAGGCCGCTTGAAAGTAAAAAGGCAAATGATCGGACCATTCAGACCAGGTGAGGAATTTTGACAGAAACGATGATCCGGACTATATCCCCAATAGAATATAGCAAGATTGAAATATAAACATGCAAAAACAGTGGTCTAATTCTGTTTTGATTTCTCACTATTTCCAGGTGCAGTGATAATAACAATCACAATTGTTAGTTTGTTATAGCAAATATAAATACAAATCCTCCAACATGAACTTCACGGTTTAGCCTTGTGTTTGAGCATCAATCGCATACCCGGCCAAATCGCATATCCGGATGAGCGCGCCGGTCTCGACGTGTCCGGATAAACGAGGTTTTGATTGTAGTTTGATAATCTAGGTTGAATAGATAATTATATTTATGGCGAAGCCATCTTGTATTTCTCAAATGCTCAAGGAGGCACAGGTGGCACACGGCAGATTCTTTTTATTCTACATACCATAATCTATCATTGTCAGCAAAAAAAAAACTTGGTCATACTCAACTTTAAGGATCACATGAAGGTTCTTTTCACCCTAACTAAGACACACAACAGGTGGACCCCTACGTGTCCTTCCAGCCATAAGGCAGGGACACAACCCAAAAAAAAACAAGGAGTTTAGCGTTATGTGGGCAGGTGGCACAAAAAATAAAACACCTTGAAGTGAAGGAGCTTTCCTGGACTATATCTGTTTTTGCGTCTTATCCTCCATTTCTTGAAACAATTGGCAGAGTACTCCTAAGAAGTGGTGGTACCTCATCAGTGAAGGATGGCTTGCTAGCTTAAAAAATGTTTTTTATGAGGGGTCTCACCACGCGACAACAAGCACAAACACGAAGCCCACACCCTACAAACGTATTTTTGTAGACCAGATGCTCCAAGGACTTCAAATAACGAACCTTGGGAGCTTTAAAGATTTCATGTGGAAAATGGATTTTTTTTTTCTATATCGGCACTACTCTTAGTTTCTTAAGAGGCATTCAAAGTATACTCAAAACCAATGATCAATACCCCGTATATTGCCAGGCCAAAAAGATGTTTTTCTAAAATTTGTCTAGGTTTTCCCACTTAACCTTCAACCCTGGTAATTCAGGGGTTTTAGAGAGGGCTCCAAAATGACCACAGTTTATTGTGAAGCCCCTCAAAAAACACGGACCATACAAGTTCGATTAAATTTGTTGGGAAGAATCAAGACAACGCGAGCGTGGACTACGTGAGCCAGGAGGAATATTGCGGGAAAATTAGGTGTGCGTATCTCCAGTCCAAGTAATTTTTAATCCCACTGTAGGCCTATTTTGGACTCAATTGAATGCAGGATTTTGGAACTTTTGAAAAAAATTAATATTTTGAACTCTTGGTGAACATGGTTACCTGTAGGCCTCATAAGGTTGCCTGGGAACTTATTGATTACTTTCATGTTCTGCATCATAACCAAACATCATATACAGAACTGACCAAAATCATTGAAATTTCCCCAATTCCACACAATACACATTACACTTTCATCAAACCAACCCCAGTTATCCAGTCACACACAACCAATGCAACAACCGCCTATAGCATGTGTATTTGTGTACCCTTCAACAACAAGTATAAACTAGTTTGGATTAGAAATAGGCTAATACAAACAAGGCCCACTTAAAATATTAGTATCTATGTTGAAATCATATACCTATTCACTGCCTAGGGATGTAGGGAGCACCAGATTGTTTAACTGCACATAAACCTTGTCATATCTTATTTATTTCTTGATATACCATAACCTGGGGACATTGCAGATACATTTTCAAGAAATCAAAATGTCTCTTTATAAAGACACTTTGTGAATCACTAATCATATCACTGGTTATGGTGTATTCATTTCACAGACAACATGTGCATGCGTGTTGTATGTTGCATACTGGATCAAGTTTGAAAAGCCAGATCGTAACTATATACAATGGTAATATTTGATTCTTTAATATTACAAAACAAAAGTTTTGCAATTTCATTTCTTTTTCCTTCCTAATTAGCAGTCTAAATTTGCACATGTTTACGGAAACACTGACTTTTTGCTAAATTAAAAATATTAAAATTGTGCGATAAACTATTTTGAACCCCACTGCATTTTAGCAACATTTGAATATTGCAAAATTGGCCATTATAAAGTTAATTTGGCACCAATTTAATGCAAATTTCAACGGGTATGAAAAATCTCATTTTCCCGATTCCGTATTTTGACTCCCAATTTTGTGAATTCTATGTATATCCATAAACAGAAAACCTTTGCCTTTGGAGAGCATGCAGGAGTGGGAATGTTGGTTTTTAATCTAGGAAATTTAGTTTGGCTCCAAACAAGTGTCACCTTGGCTTCCATTGAGCCAGGAAATAAGGTTACCCGATTGGTAATCATTTGCATTATTTCTCACAAAGACGTATGCTCCAAATAAGGATCATTTCTTGAAATAAATGATGTTATTTATTTAATATTTTTCACTTTGCTTGTTAGAATGTTTTACTTTGGGATGAGAATACAACCAAAACATCAAATTTATTTCATCTTTATGAGATAACTGCTGAAGGATGACATACGTATGAAACAACTTGAGAATACAGGCTATCATTTTTGTTTGACAATGAGGTGAACATTTTATCTAAAATTTTGAGCAGGCAAAAATTGTCCCTACCTCTATGTCCCAGGTTTAAGGTTATCTTGGTATTCGGCCCGTATTCACAAAATCTATCAACTTCCTAAAGAAGCCTGGTTTGGGTTCCTCATCAATTTCTTCTAGATTTTCCTCTTTTACTGCAAGAACAATATTACAGATCATGTTTTAAGAATTGGAGTTCTTTCACCAATTCATCATTCATTCACCATTCATTCTGGAATGAATTGGTGGAAAAAATGAATTACTTTAAACACAACAGCTCTAATTTGTTACTTAAAAAAAATATCTTAACAGCTACGAAAATGTATGCAATTTTAATGGTTCCTGTTGGATCTAAATTCAACAATTTAAACTGGGTGCACTTTATATTTAACAATATTTTTAGGCTAATATGCTTGTGCTGCACTACATATGTGTGTTCCTGTCAATATAACAGGTTGGCTTGTTGGTTTCAAGACTACCTTCAATTAAAATCTGTTTAATAATAATAATGAATGCATTTATATGGCACTCTACAGAGAACACAGTGCCTAAGAAGTTAGGGTGTTATTTATAGACCTGACGGTGTCTTTCAAACTGGACGAATCTATACTGAGACACGTACCATTATTTTTATTATTTTTGAATAGAAAAACTAGGCCTGTGGCCTCTTTCTTCCAAATGATGATATTCATTTGGGAGAGACTGTCCCCGGTCTATTGACAATACTTTTATTCTCTAAATTTTAACTATACAACAGGAATTGTGGGCAAGAACCAAAACAACCATTAAACAAAGTCAATCAACTGAAATAGTATGTCAGTTGACCTTCAAGAAAGGCTCTGTCTAGTACGCTCAGCAAAATGGTCTTTACAGCAGCTCAGGAAACTGTTTACAAATGTGACCTGGAATGATGAGATGAGCAGAAAGTCAGACTGATTTGGTTTCAACATTGCCTGGCTGCAGGCTTTGTGGTCTTTGTTTGAGACCACCTCTGGCACATAATGGGCATGTCCTTTAAGCAAGACATATTATGGCTTACAGCATGCTGTCCCTTGTACTTCCCCCTCATAATTTTTCATCTGTTTGCAAAAAATGGTCAATGCTTATTGCAGCACCATAAATAGCTCAGCTAATTACAGCACCAACTTTGGGCTCCTTTTAGTAAATTAATTTGGCCATATGGAGTAGGATAGAGTAGGCTATCAAGATCCGCGATTAGTGTTCTTTGTTCAATTTGCTTAATTTTGAAATTAGTATGTCAGTTGACCTTAGGGGATGCAACTTCATCTCACCATAGCCTTTCGTTTTCTTTGAAAATGCAGTTTTTGCCCAAAATTGAGCTATTGAGGGGCGGCTTTCCAATAAAATGCACTCCTATTGAAAATGGGGATTTAACATTCAAAAAGGTGGAACAGAGTTTTATTATATGAACACTTGCCTGAAAATTTGACTTTTGTGGTGGTTGGAGGTTTTAAAAATGTAGGGCTTTTTAATGTCTAAAAATGCCCTCCATTGAAAACCACACATTAAAAAGTTTGTTGATCCTGTATATTCAATGAGTGTTTTCATTAAATTTGAAATTATGCCTATAGGATACATGCTAAGTGTTACATAGCTCTAATTTTCAGGAAAATGATGAATCAACCAATTTTGATGATGGGCCTAATAGTTAGCATTAAAAACTTTGATAGAATGTGTACGTTTTGGGAAAGCGCACTCGCAGTCCAATTCTTAAGCTAAAGCCCAATTATTGAGGGAAAAAGATGTGAGTGTGGTGAGATGAAGTTGCAAAGAATGATCCTTGAAGCCATAAATGTGGGTATTGCCACAAAAAAAATGAAGGTGATTAAACAAAAAACTTATCAATGTTATGGCCTCTATTAAAAATAGAAGGATTAAAAAAGAACTTGACCTAGTTTGCAGTTTGATCCTATTTTATGAAGAATGGTTAGTGAGGAATAAAATGAGATAGAAACGCTGGCGCATGCGCAGGTCAATCTTAAAAGCACGGAGGCTAGAGTGCAATCCCTAGCCAGGCAAATCATAAACTTATTTATAAAGCTATCTAGATATTAAGCATATTAGATGATGCTATAATACACAATTGGAAGAGGTTTTGGGAGGGTGGGCATTTTATTCCTCCACTAACCATTTCTTCATAAAATAAGGATCAAACTTCAAACTGGTAAGTTCTTGGTTTTTTTTTGTTAATTTGTTCCTCTATTTTATTCGAAATAGTGTCGCTAATAAAATGAGACTTAAAGCCACTCTAGCTCTGTGTCCAGTATATTAATATAAAAACACCTCTTTTTCAGGACTGTATCATTACTGTTTGCTTATATTCTTGGCAATGCTGAATTGACTTGAAACACATTGTTATGCTAAACAGCTTAAACATGTTAACTGTTATAGCTGTAACAGTTTCAGCAAATTACATGTGGTTCTTTTCCACTGGCTGAATTGATAAAATGATGAAAGGTTCTTTCTGATGACCATCCGGCTGCATCCAAAATAGTTGCAATTGTGGAACTTGCCTAGCTGCCTTTGATGTAGATGCTGATGTTTATGCGTTCGCCACGTGTGGGTCTTTTAAAAATATTTACATCCACGCTGCTGCTGCCATGACTGTTCTAATCCAGCGTGCCAGTGTATCTTTACTAACTTTTTCATGAGGTTTCTGTAGCTGATAAATAACGTTGTCATACCTCTGAGCGACGCTGTCAAATTAAAATAATGCTTAATACCTTGTACACACACAACCGCTGGTTTCTGGGGGGACTCATGACTTGAACTCACACCTTTAGGCCAACTGTGCCTGGCCTAGGCTTTCAATATACTCAGAAACAAAAAAGATTGCAACACCATCTTTAAAACACAAATTGTTAATTGCCGTAGCCTGTATAAATTTGAATCTTGCTTCCAGTGGTCAGTGCCATTAACATGACCAATTTAAATGACACATCGCTAAGGCCCAGCTGTCCAGTGGACGTAAGTTCCTTAAAAATTTTAACACAATGTTCACATCCCAAATTAGCCGTGTATCTGAGGCATTGTCGGACGAATTTGGAATACGCCTTTCATGAATATACTAATCAAGGGGTGCGTCCCACCGTCTGTCCCCTTCAATAATTAAAAAATGTTGGACAAAGCAACTTCTTGCCGTGTTTAGGGCGCTATAACCTAATTTAAACTCAAAAAAATGTGCAGTTAGAAATTTCAGAACCAGTCCGACATTGGTCTGCAAGGGATTTGCACGCCTTGTACTGCAAAAGTTGACCATCTTGATGAAATGTAGACCTGGTACTGTTTGGAAGTTGACGTTCTCCAGGAACTAAGGATGATCTCATTGCTTTGTCCGGTACTCCTTGCTCTTTGAAGGATTCCCTGACCAATCTGCAACACAAAAGACGTAATGCTCGTGAAGCGGATGTCTTAAACCCTGGAAATTGGCTGGGAAAAACCCACACCATTGAGGCAATAGAATTGGGTTCATTTCAACATGGCAGTAATTTTGCACAACCAGGGTGAGTGGGGCCATCTTAGGTTACAAATATATATACCCGTCCGCCCTGGTCAAACATCAATTTTTTGAAGACACGTTGGAATCATGCAAAATGGCGGAAAAAGGCATTATAAAAACATCAATTTTTCCACAAAATCCAAGTGAAAAATGCGTCAATATTCTCAGCCTCGGGGTTGGTTTCCATGATATATATCTGGGTAATTAATTGCTTGTTAATCCTAGATGCAAATAAGTCAATTCAGGTTGGTGACCTAATAACAAACAATTTTGTGAAATATGCCTAGTTATCCCAGCATCAATTCAGGGTGTCGTCAAACTTCCCTAGGATTTTATATCTGCTGTTGTTCTCAAACCCCAGGTAAGTATGATGCTGACAACCATAATTTCCTCTGAAAACACCATTTCCAAACCTCTTTTGCCAGAGTATTGCATTTGGGGGATTTTGTGCCACCCATATTATTTATGTAAGTCATTGCTGTTTTATGTGTCAACTTTACATGCGCATGTTACCTCTGAGATCTGCCAAAAAGACATTAAGTTGTACAGAACTGCCAATAATTCAAGCTAGTTATTTCATTTTTAAAAGACACTAACCAGTTCTTGTGATTCCACCTACCACCTATGTTCTATCTGACATTTGTACAACCCCAGCCTTGTCCACTTGCATCACTTTCTAGCTGAACATTGGGTTTAGGTGTGTATTGGCACTGGTAGTATTAACAACAATGTTAGAAATACACCATTTTAGGTCATTCTGGACTTCTTTCCCTAAAAACCCCCCCCCCCCCCCCCCCCCAAGGAATTGCCCTCAAAATTTTTTCACATGGTTAGTGCGAAGTGCCTCAATTTTTGCCATTTCAAGACCCCTATAGTACAGTGGGCCCAATAACTAACAGCTTGAAAATGCTGCAACTAATTTCCCAATAACTACAGCTAATTGTCTTATTGTAGGCTTGGTTTTTCTCAAGAGTTTCAAACTTTGCAGATGTCATTCTTTTTATTGAGGTAAAGAGATTGTCATATCAGGGAGTGATCACAAACCCTAAGAAATTAATTTCTTGAGTGGGTTTAAATATAGATTTCCTCTGGAGATAAACAAAACCTTTGGTCGACAATAATTTTTGCTGTATACTTTACAGCAGTTAATTTGCCTCTTGCACAGACCGGAGAAATCAAGAGCGAGTCATCCAATGTTATCCCACAATGCATAGCCTAAACTCCGGAGTTGAGTTGGCAAATGGTGGTTTTAGTATTTTTGTAAACAACTAGGTGCGATGACAACCCATTAGGCAACACTCTGTATTGATACAATTTCCCCTCCACAGGAATTTCAAATTATTTTCTGTGGACATGGGGCAATGGGCACGAATGTATGCAATCCTGGAGCGTCAATTGAGGTTCATATAACAGTCTCTAGTTATGAGCTTAATAGCTGTATTAAGCGAGTCCATTTAAAATGGTAATGAACTAAATATTGATGAGTTAGGAATATAATCCAAAAATAAATTCGCCAATTTCCGATTTCTTGGTCTTGAGAAAATATTTGACCAAAAATCCACATCAGCGGGTTGGTAATGTGGTCTCAATTATTGTTTTCTAAAAGTATTTTATTTCGGAATCAATGGCCGAAAGCTTCTAATTCTGATGGATATTTATATGATGTGGCTTTATCAGTGATGAGGGAGGATTTATTTCAAACTCTTAACTCATAACCTGAAATGGCTTTAATTATGGTACAATCAGAGGTAAGCTTCCCTCCATTGCCTGACACATGACCTCAATTGGACCCCGATATATGACAATGTTCCTGCTTACCTACCTCCGTAGGCCGAGCATCTACTGTGTTGGTCTTGGTGGCGTCGCTGGGGCGGCCCTTCATAGCTGGTGACCCTGGTATTTTGTGTTGGCCCCTCCTCGCAGGAGGAGTTCTTTGGTCCAAAAAAGGACCTGTGGGGCTGAACTGCATTACTTTGCGATTTGCACTACCCTGGCTGTGACCAACCAGTTTGCTGATCATATGGATGAAAATAGGCTTTTTAAAGTTTCCTTGGTTTGTCAACTTTGATTGTTGTTTGTTGGTTTGATAGCCAAAACTGCGGCAGTTTTGCGTTCTGCGTAGGTAATTATTCCTTCTGCAAAATATCAACAAACAAAAAATCCCCACCCAGCTGGTTTCTTGCCACAAAGTGCCAATAGGCGTGGATTCCGTTCTGGTTTGATGCAAGAGTTTTCTTGCAATGCTCATCTCATAGATAGCAACAGATAACAGCATCATAGCATCCTCCTACTCTGGGGTTGCATCCAGTGTGTGATACTATTAATGAGGGCGAATGTACCCTTGCCAAATAAATTCTGAATGCGCTGACTGAAAACGATCTGAGCAACGCGTTCTAGCTCTCTGCCGGACAGTGAGCCGATAGTATGTTGACCTTAGAAGATTTCAACAGGGAATGTGCTCGGCTGGTGGTACTTCCCCATAGTATCCGTATCTTGGCTCGTCCAATTTTTCAGCCAACATGTAGTCACGCTTCTCAGAGAGTGCTCAGAACTGCCCTCCCCGTATTTCTACAAGATTTGGCACAAAACGTTCTATGAAAAACCTTTTGATTTCAGCATTTTTTTTATTGGCAGTAGTAGTAGTTAGTCTCTATAGTCTACTGTAGGGCTAGGTGTTGCCTCATTCACTGGATTATCATCTCACTGAAAGATTTCTGCATATTAATATTTTCCAACTAGAAAGCTGACTAAGGGGATTGCCATTGGGCTGTATTGTATCCATACAAGGCTTTTTGTTCCGTATCAACATCCATCAGGTTATCATCATCACTATCAAACATAGCCCATGATATGAAACCATATGGACATCAGATCCCTCACCATGACCCAACATTTAGGTGGTATTTGCACTGCAGGAGCCCTGCTAGCCGCCTCTAAATTATCTATCCGGGCCGTTATCGCCGCCCTAAATACGCTAGATGCCTTGTCTGGTCAGTATAAGCTTTTCAAGCCGTCCACGTTTATCATTAGCTTGTTGTCATCAAACCCGCGAGTCATCCGCCATGACAGATTTTGAGCAATTCCCACCCGACTTCGTCGGAGGATTGGAATTTCTGTATTTGGGCGATTCTTGCGAGTTTCGGTTGCTCTATGATATCTGCGTGGGTCTTCGACCCCGCTTTAGTTGTTTATGGCCTTTGCTGGCCTCGGTCAACGACTTCGTCGCTACCTTATCCTGACTGGGGGTATCTCCCACCGTATCGGACATTTTGTCTGTCGAATTCGGCTGCTTTTGCTTCGACATGACGTGGTAATTTGCCCCGCGAAACAATACGATTCGCGAGACTAAATTTTTTCCGTGCCGGACCTGCAAAGGATCAGTCGTTTCACTGACTGACGCATGCGTCAGCGTTTCTATCTCATTTTATTACGACACGTATTTCGAAATAAAATATGAATTTAGCCAATTGGCGGGCCATTTTGGATTTTTCTTTGGGGCACCTGGTTTTCGCAACGTTCTTCATTTTTCTTCGGAAAAAAGAGATAAGTATCATTAATTGTCCTCATTCTAGCGTGTTCAAAGTGATCTGAAACTATGAACCAAATAGACCTCAAGCCCACCTATCTTAATAAGCATATTTTTATTTTTACTAGGAAAAACCTATGATGTCATGAGTAGGTCCTTTATAAAATACAGTCCAACCTCATTTATCCGATTTATTGTATCAGGTTGATGTGAGCTGTTGTCTTCCTTGAACATTTATTATGTCAGTTTAAACTATGTGATATTGCCCAAGTAGTAACCAGCTATATAGCAACAGCACTCTCTTGGACAAGTCAATAGGCCCTCATACTTCAATATTTTTCAAATCTTGGAAATGATTTAAGGATCATTATTAGAAGTGTGTTTAATAATGTCAAAACAGGGGGTAGGGCTGCTTTTTCCCCTAATTTACGTACCCTAGAGCAAAAATAATCACCGCTATCTTTTAAAAACAATCCTGTACGCAAAATATAAATGCGATATAAATTCTTTTTGAGTTCCCAAAATATCACCAGTTTTATTCCAAACAATTTGCAATGTTAAGTTCATTTTAGCAAATATGCCTCCTTGCCCCGGCCATCTTGGAAAAACCTGAAGATGTTAAGCCCCCTTCAAACAGCAGCGCGGAAGTCAGCCCCCCCATAATCCTTTGCACACACAAAACAGACTGCATTTCTTAGTTCATTGCCGTGGAGGTACAACTCACATGGTCAAGTGTAGCCTACACTTTACAGAGTACACAGTCACGAACGGTACACAATCTCAATGTACTGCACAGGAATCTGAAATCGTCAAGACCTTTTTTATTCAACTCCAAAAGAAAGCGTATGTGCCTAGATACGATGGTACAAATAGTACAGATGCGGTTAGTTTATGATTAATTGTCAACTAGGGGAGCATGAAACTACAATTAATTCAATGACACCAAACACATTTTGACATTCTGTATGAAAAACCCCAAACATTAGCGGGTAGAACCCCTCACGGGGGGGTTAATGGTGGTTGAACATGAGGCTGAGTGCTCCAATACACTGAACTTAGAGGCAGCCCTTGAGCATTCTTAATTTCACATTAGGTTAAAGATTACATTGAATGTCACTGAAAACAGTGCAAAGAGTAAATACTATCTAACTATGTGTGTAATTTTATAGGCTTATATCTCGTCCAGGGCATTTATTTTCCCTTTTCGCGGGGTTTTGCCGTGCTAAGCGTTGTGTTCAATGTACGCCCGCACAATACGCGCCTCTTTGAATCGTTACACGCGACCGTGATTGGTTGATCTAAACTAGTGTGTTGTTCAACTTGTTGCTAGGCTGAGGCGTGCGTGACAGGTCGTGAATTAGACGCGCAATTGAAAGAAAATAAATAATCTGGATACAGGATAGTGTTACAGCTTTCTCATTCAAGGTCATTTGTAAATGAAGCTTGAATATATTTTAAATCATTAGTCAAACAAAGAGGATGTCTAAAGATCTTGTAAACAAAGAGGGTTGTGAATGTTTGAAGTTACCTCCAAGTCTAATCTAGTGCACTAGTGACGTGTATATTCAAAAAACACATTATGTTTATAAAAAATATTTAACTTGAAGGCCTTGTTTCCTTTCCAAGGTTGCACCTGAAAGATTATGGCATTTCCCTTCTGAGAAGTGAATGCCAAATTCAATAATAACACCCCTAAAGAGAAATGGGCTCGACCAGTGACCCCAGGTCACACCAATGTTCGACCTTAGCTCTTCCTTATTCCGTTTTGGATCAAGCCCACAAGGACGCGCGTATATATCTGCTGTGGGGCGGGCTGGAAGCGGGAAAGTCAAATGATTTATAAAACATAAGTGTTTTTGAATAAAATCCA
>JAMKCH010033346.1:0-15346 GCA_023653785.1 Ophioderma brevispina
ATTTTGAAATAAAACATTCATATTCTTTCTTGCTCAGTACCAAGTCCTAATTCATATAAAATAAGTTAAAAGTGGGTTAAATGGTTGCAGAATGTGTTTGTCAGGAGAAATAGGCTGCTTTTTTGATGCCGCAAAAAACCAGTAGAACAGAAATTGAGAAAATCGCCGTTAACTTTCCAAATATTTTGTACACTACGTCAATGGGGGAAAATATATTTAAAACTGATATAAAATAACGAAATATATTTGTCGAATGATGTGAAGATCATAACAATATATTGTCTGGCTATCCGAATATGCAAGAAACAAATCATTGAAAATTTACATATTTTCCTCCAAATTTGATGACGTCATCAAATGACGTCACCGGGGCTATACATCCCAATATGTTTTTAAAAGGTACTCATTTTTTTTCTGGTTTACTAGACCAGTAGAATACAGCATGGTAAAGTCCCGGAGGATACTGGGGGGATGCACGGTAAC
This sequence comes from Ophioderma brevispina, assembly GCA_023653785.1. Lineage (NCBI taxonomy): Eukaryota > Metazoa > Echinodermata > Ophiuroidea > Amphilepidida > Ophiodermatidae > Ophioderma > Ophioderma brevispina. Next base: position 484 of record JAMKCH010033346.1, read on the forward strand.
GGGGGCAGCTCACGGGGTATTAAGGTGTGAATGGCATGGATTAGTGACATCTCTCAATTCAGTGGCCTAATCTGTATTATATTTTGCTGCTTTTTGAGTGATTAGAGTCCTTTTGTATTGAGTATGGCTACTTCCGTCAAATGAAAGTAAACGTACATAAAATTAAATGAAACAAACCATGCTGCTATGCAATCCTAGTGTCCTGTCCTTGTTTGTTGTACTGAGGGGCAAAACTGAGAACACAGGGTCACTACTGCCTGCCGGAACGCCTTGTAACTCGAGGGTTTACCCAGGGCTTAAATTTGGGTTAGAGAGATATGGACAAGAAGGGATATCAGTGAAAGAGGAGGAATGTTTCCACTCCCTCTAATAATATCATTTTTTGGTCTCATATCCATATGTGTTCAATGTTTTGGGGCTTTGTGGTGAGTAGGGGGTTGTTTGGCATTAGAGCGTATTATAGGTGCGCCTGGCTACAGAGCGCTCGCTCGTTTGCAGGTGGCGCCTCTGTCAATGGTATTAGGGAGGTTTGGTAGGCATTTTTGCAGCAAGGTTTGAGAAGTGGTGAGTTATAATCACCGATAATCTGTATTTTATCAATTTATTTTTATTATTTTTTAGAAATGGCTGCTCAGCCTGTTGCTGTTAGGATGACTCATTCCTACCCCCCCGTCACGGTTAAAGGAAGCTAAAAGAAACATCTGGGCTTTACTATTTGAAGATAACATTTTAAAGTCCAATTAAAAACCAGAAATAACTTAAAACTACAATATATTATCTTAATTAGGCTACAAATTTATAAATACTGTGAAATCACAAATATAACTTGCAAATATGCCGCATATATTTCAATCGTTACTTTTCAATGTATGTAAAATGAATAGGTCACTATTGGAACTCTTGTGTACGAAAGAACGATAGAAATACGTCAAAATAGATCAGTGTAATGAAATTGATTTATTTTCTGTATTGGCAAAATAGAACGTGTAAATGCCTGGTGATTTTAAAATACGTCATGTGAAATCAGATGATGATTTTGAGGAAAAAGACTAAAATCTATAATTATAAACTATTTTATTTATGCAACGTCACCTTTTGAAATTTGAATTGATAAAACTCATTGAAAGTAAGTAATTAAGGCAAAATTTTGCAAAAACTCTAAAAAGTGAAAACAACAGTATGTATGCGGGCCGACGGTATGATACATGTGCTGCCGTTTATTAGGATGAATCTTAATTAATTTCGTGGAGTCAAGTGGCTCTCGAACGGTTTGAGTGTCATTGACTCATAAAGATTTAGCAAAATAGTATGTTTGATGAAATTTCAGCAAAGGGCAGCTATCACTTCTACAGGGTGCGTCAAAAAAACTTGACCTGATTGTGTCCGCCATTTTTGAATTTTACAGTACATATATCCATCATATTTGGTATCATCTGAACGCTTGGTTCATTATCTTTAATGTACTGCAAAGATCATTCACATCGGTTAGGTTAAGCGAGCTACCAGTCTTTGATCAGTAGTCGGTTTTCTGCTCTGTCCCACCGATTCCCCATTGAAATGCAACGGCGTTCAGCGAAGGAAATCATTGTTCGAAGAAAATCACTCTATTTATTCACTGCAGATTCTGATTCGAAGACTGTAGCCGGCCTATACTTAACCGATTGGCAATGATCTTGGCAGCAAATTAAAGATCATGAAATAAGCTTTCCGACGATACAACATATGTTAGGATTTTATTATTTAAAACTTCACAATGTCGGACACAATCAGGGGTCATTTTTTTTTGACTCACGCCTGTACCCTTCTTGGCACTAACACAACTATTTGTTTTGAATTTTCCGGTTTCAGACCACATGCAATCTGTACTTCCCACAGCACTTCTTGCATACCAGGAGTCTGGCCGGTATTCCCAGGCATATACTATGCCAAAGAATATCTAGCCAAAGAACAAATTGAACAAACGCTCATCTTATAATACCCTCAAAGACTTGTAATCCATCTTCATAAGTTTGCAGACCACATGTCCACATCTTAGATGCCTCCACCTATCAGACCAACATCCTTCAGAGACCAAGAAAGATGCAGAAGACCAAAGCACCAGCAGAAACGTCTACGACAACGCCAATGAAGGATGCGACCCCTAGAGTAAGCCAAGTATGATGAGAGCGGTAAACCACTTACACTGGATAGAATGAAGGTGATGGAAGGCCTATGGGTTACGTCATCATACCTGTTCATTGGGTCCTTGCTCCCTTCTGGTTTTGGAGGCGTTCTATTACGTAATTAAAATGTACTTTTGGTATATCTCTCATACTGTACATGTAAGAAGGCTTGTGCCTGTGTGTCCTGGAGGGGTGCTTATGAAAGTTTTGTGTGTATATCTGCTGTGGTAAAAATATTTACACCAAATGTTCACCCTAAAAGATTGCCCACTGTTTCCCACATATATGTGCTCATTTTCATGACCCTTGGATACATGGTCCCTTGGGTAGTGTCCCCATATGTGGGTGATGTCATATGACCTTCATGACGTCATGTGACCTTTGTCCCATTTCAACAGAACTGGCGATACAGATGACACAATGATTCTGATTTGGGGCTTGGTTACTGATTTTGTTCTCTCTCAAGTGAGGGCCTTAGGTCAAGCCTCCGAGGCAAATTGTTTTCCCAAAAGGACCCTTTAGAACTGAATTATGCTTCAACTGGTACTCTGAAGACTGCTGAAATGGGGTCAACCCATACCCATACTGTTTTCCTATGTCAGTGCCCCCTTCCATTAGGTTTGGGTAAGAGTGCAGGCATCGCATATGGAATCTGATTCAGACCTGCACAAACTTGTCATAGGTATCTTTTAAAACTGTCTGAATAGTTCCAGAGAGTGTATTGATTCCATTCCGCAATTCCCCAGTTTTGTGAAATTTAACCGCAGTATGGTCATGTGATCCAAAAAAATCTATTCTTAACACACAACAAAACCAGACTTTACTTACAAAGCATAGTACTTGGGTAATTTTTAGCATGATCATGAAATGTCCCGTGTTCTTTACACTTTCGTAACCCTTTTGATCCCTAGTACTGACAACACCTATACAGTACATATAGGCCACACTTGCAATGCATTATTGTGGAATTTGATTCAAAACACCCTTCAAAGTATTCCCTAGGATGTTTTGAATCAATCCCATAATGTAGTTCAATGTATACTAACAATCAGCCTGACATCTTAAAATTATTTTGTTTTATTTATTTATCCGGGGTGTAGACATTGGTCTATGCTAATAAAGATAGTCGTCAGCGAACACCGACGTCCAGAATCACTGCAAAATTCTGGAGCAAGCAATGCTCTGATGCCTATGCCCTCTACAAAATCTTCATACACCTCTCCGCTACACTGTCACGCTTGGTGCCACAGAGATGAACATACGATATCTTGAGATTCATGGATATATGAGACGCGCTCCTCCGAAGGAAGAGCTCCCCGCGAATCAACTGCAGGAACGGTGGATGGAAAATAGGGACAAAGCACAGGCATGTGAAGGCATGGCACCGGAAAAAGCACAGGATTTAAGGACAAAGCGTGCAGAGAAGTACAGGATTTTAAAAAAGACAAAACAACAAAGCAAAAATAGTGTTTAATATTTTTAAAAATTGATTTAAAACTTATTAAGTATGACATGTTTCTAGGTTTTAACATCCATTTATCCAATTTAAAAGGATCTATTTTGCTGGGGCAAAGAGGATCATTATGGAATACTGTCTTTTGAGAACGTTCCAGTTTTCACGGTTCTGTTTTAGAATTGCAGATTCCTGTTTGAATCCTATTTCTTTTCTGCACCAGAAACCATCTGCAGAGTGCAGGAGACACACTTTAAACTTTATCCAAATTCTAGCATGTCTTTGTCTTGTGTGATGTTAGAGTTATGGTTGACACACACAGACCTTTAAAGAGACCTGAGGAGATTTACTAGGAGAAGCCCTCAATGTTTTTCAAACCCGTTTATTTGCATATTTGGAATGCTTATCAAGGTATTAGATCACACCTGAAGTGAATAAGCCGAAAGTGCCGTTTTTATGTAATAAGATGATATTTGGTAATTTCTTTGCGGCACAACAGAAATTCAAATCACAGGTTTGTTCCTTCCTACATTGTATAGGGATGATTAGGATAGCAGGCCAGTTCAAACAAGGTTTGCGTTTTCTTTGCGTGCTGTTTGTTCAAAAACCTTCAGAACGTTCCGGTAGGTGCTACAATCGATCACGTGTCAATTGAGAGAAATGTTTTGTACCTCACAAAAAATCTCCGTCACTTTAAACTCCAACCGATCCAAGTGCACATGACGTAGAGGTCAAAGGTCATTAGAGGTCCCTATTGTGTCAGAGAGTGAAGGAAGCATGACACTATTGTTTGAGAACAGCCCTCGGTTCCGTAAAAATTATGGCTGGTATTCTGAAAGGGAGTCTAACTTTAGACCTGGGTTTCACACCAGGGTTAGTCCTACATTATGGGAACCTTTTTTTCTTTCTTCAACATACTCTAAAAGTGTGCTGTAAAGTGTTAGAAAATTCCTCATGGAAAGGCTGGAACAGCCCATCCATGATGAATTTCTCACCCGTTACATTTAACTTTCACATATTGTTGAAAGGAAATAGGTCCCCTCTTGGTAGGACTAACCCTGGTTTAAAAAACCCAGGTCTAAATTTAGTTTCCTTTGCAGAATACAGCCATAGATTCTTGGTCCATTTTGTTTGTTCACAAGAAAATAATTACCCCCCAGTCATAGATTACATTTCAGGTTCCTAAAAATTGACAGTCTAGAAAAAAATTGGATCTTTAGTGTGTGTGCAAATCAAGTATTTCTGACAGGAACCCCAGGTCCAGGCTTATTTATATTTAAAGGGGATGGCCCGATTTTGTCTATAAATTATTCGTCCCTTGATAGAATGGCCTTCACCCCAAAACCCCCATCTGTAGAGTTTTGCCACGATTTTCATTCAACCTGTTTTGAGGTGAGAGCTACAAACCGTGATTTTCCATCCCATAGAGTACTGTGGTAAAATTAACCCCTCCTATGTACACAAGTGCAGAACAATTTTATAATACCTGCCAATTTTTTGATCAGATCCTCCGATCACTTGAGCACAGTACGTGTTAATGGTTGTCGACCAAAAATGGGGAATCTATTTTGCTCATAACATCCAACCATCAAATCCGTTAGCCCTTAAATTTCATAAGGTTAACAAGAAATAGTAGCTTTCCTCTGATACCAAATTTTGACCACTTCCGGGCAAATCTGGGGTCCCTGAGAAGAGGCTATTTGAGCAAATCGGACAATGGACCTTTAAAAACTTGAGTGACACAAACCCACACTTACCCCAAAACAAATCATCCAGCCGTCTTTGAAAAGAAGAGACCTCTCATGTTTGTGACCTAATTTCTGTTGTTTTTGGATAGGACTGAATCTGCTCGATTTGGGGCATTGGGGGATTTCCACAAACGGTAATTTGGGGAACTTGCTACGTGCATTTTAACATATGGCAGGTCTCGTTCCCATTGACATTAAAAAATCATCTCTTAAACCTTTGTTCAAAGATCTAGTAATATCATGATAATTAAGAACAATTATTGACTTCAAATCCTTCGGGGTTCTGGATTACCCCGTTTGCAAAATAGTGTAATTCCAATAACGGTGTCATTTAGATTAAATATTCGTGACCAGGCAGGCCTAGTCTTTAGTCAAGGTCTGTGTGTAATCCGTTCGATATGCGTAAGATCCGCCCTCCTAACCGTTAAGTCTTGAACAGACTACAACCCCGGGAAGTTGAGATGCTGTTTTTGAATTTGCTGTTGCTTTTAGGGTTTGTCATGTCCTACCCCCATGGAGGAATATAAATGTAAATGGATTGCAACCAAGAATGGAAAACTTCATTTCTCCACGAAACGCAATGACCAATTTCATGATGATCATATTTTGAGGAGTCCAAGTGTTTAAAATATCGGATCTGAACATGATCATCATAAATGGATGATTTAGCCCAAATTTTATTGGTCTCACTAGTATGAGTTTAAAATATTTTGCAATCATAGCTCGACCAATAAAGTTGGGCTCAATCATTCCAATTCAGATGAACATTGTATGTTATACATATGAAAAACTATCAAGGATATGATTTAAAGATCCGTAAAGGCAATGTACATATAAATTTAAAAAAAAAAAATCAGATTTTTGCATGTTGATAACAAGTATAGGTTTCCTAACATCAACCCACACCCCTCCCCCATACAAGTAATAGAACCAAGGCGCCTAAATAGGGTTTTAAAAATCAAATCTTTTAGTCATTACTCTTGTACGGAGACACTTACTACAATAAATTGTATGGGATTCATATCTTAGATACTATCGTTTTCATCCTTTTCTAGCATTTTTCAGTTGGAAAAATAACTTATGAGAATTCTACAGACTTATCCTTCACTTTTAAGGCTGATCAGAGATTTCCCGATGAGTGCACACTTCATTTTCAAGACAAATTCATGTTTTTGCATATGCATACTGCTTGTCCATATGCATGTATAATTCCATGTGTGAAATAACTAAGCTCAAATCGAAATCTTTCATATAGAAATCACATCTGTCGTTAAAATTTCTGGATCAGGAAATTTGTTAAAATACCCGGTATCCTATGGCACTGCTATATGTGCATAAAGGTTTACTGCATGAAAACAAAAAATGATTGATCTCTACCTTTGGAATTAAAGATTTTAGGTGACTATCTTAGGTCTAGATGACTATTTTAATTACTCCACCAAAAAATTTGATTTCAAAATCTCGGAGTCAGCTTTAAGCTGTCCTGCCAAATTCAAAATTTGACTCTTTGGAAAGAGCGCTAATAGTGTCGTAATGTGCCTGGAGCATATCGCTGTTCTTGCTGTAATCCGACGTTCAAGTTGATTTTTTTAAAAACTCTATGATGAATCCGCTCCTTGTTATTCTATTAAAAAACAATGGCACCTCTAGTTTCACATACGCCATAGAAAGAGTTACCAGTTCAAAAATCATACCTTATCATTTTTGACAGATTCAAGGTTATCGTCAACCCTAATTGGTCTCCTTTTGGCTAAATAACAAGAAATAGTTGCATCACCGAGTGAGAAAAAATAAAACCTTGGAGCGAAAGATCATATGCAACCGGTGCTGCGGGGAGGAAGCAAAATGGGGTATGATGACAAGCATATGATAACCTGAAAATGTTTCAATACATTCCAATGAGGAAGGAGCCAATATTGCATACATTTCCACAGCCATTTAAGAATTTGATTTAACGTGCACAGTTTTTACATGCATAATCTTTCATGCAAATAGCAGTCCAATAGAGGCTTTTAAACATTAAAGGGGGATGCCCCATTTTAAGTGATAATGTTTAAATCATGGTAGAGGGCCTTCCACCCCAAAATACATCTGTAAAGTTTCCACCGATATTTCAATCAGTTGATGTGAGAGCTAAAAATGCAGATTTTATAAAGCCCATAGAGTACTTTGAAAAATTAATTTTTTGTCGACCAAAATGGGGTACATTTTTCTCTACTTCCCAACCCAATATCCTTTAGCCCTAAGATTTCACGAGGGGAATGGCGCTTATTTAAGTCTATAAATATTTCAATCTTGATAGATGGCCCTTCACCTCAAAACCCCATCTGTAAAGTTTCGCGGCCGAAGTCAACCCTTTTAAAGGTGCAACGAAGATTTCAAATAACATGTGTCCCACAATTGGAAAATTCTGATTTTGCACTGGTGTAAAGCTTTCTATTAAAGATGTCCTCCATCCTGAAAGGATTAAGCTGAGAAGTTGTTCTTTAGTACAAAATTGTGATTTCTAATTTCCCCTATAGGAGCAAAACAAAAATATCAGCATAATGTTTTCCTATTGAATGATAAGCAATACAAATCACATTTTGTTTTCATTTTAAGGGTTATTTCTGTACCAATGAAAGGTAGGGATCTATTGTGCATCTAATCTATATGCAATCACTACATTTCACAGAAAATATGGATGACTTGACACTTTGTTGCATCCTTTAAGTTAGAGCTTAAACATGGATTTTGTAACCCCTAGAGACTGTGTAAAAGTTTATTGGTCGAGGGGCCAAAATGGGGCATATTTCCTCTTACATCAAAACCAAACAGACTTTAGTCCCTAAGATTTCACAGGGTAAAGAAACAAATAGTAGCTTACTGTATTCTGATAACAAAATTTTGACCACTTTCCGGTAAAATCTGGGATTCCAGGGGACCGAGGCTATATCTCGGACCATGGACCTTTAATAATAATAATATAATAGTGGCATAACTTAAACTAGGCGCATAGACAGAAAGGAGAAAACAGGAAGCTAGATGTTTAGAAGAAAGAGGGTGTTTTTACAGAAGCTTTTTCAAAGACATGATGGAATTTGCTCTCTTGATGGCAGGGTGGCAAGGAGCAGGGTCTCCAAAACTACTCCTATGCCACCGTGGGTAGTGGGGGTACCAAAAGCATAGTACCATAATGTCTACGTACCTGGAAATTGGAGGTGTGCGATTAACTGCATTTTTTGTTTTTGTTTGTTGAAACGGAACATTTTTTGTAGGGATAGCTTCAGCAGTTGACAATACATTAGACAAGATCAATCAATTATAGATTACAAAATGTCTAGCTATAATCTTATCTCATATCCAATAACTGAAGCCCGTCAGATCGCATGAATAAGACAATTCAACATAAAATAAACCCAGTGGACATGGATGAACCAACACTTGTATTTAGGTGTGTCATTTGTAAGTAATGTTGTTAATGGAATTTTTTTAGGTTGGCACAAAATATTTTACAAGCCAAAATTACCAAAAGAAATTTCATGAAAACCAATCTATATTATAGGTGGGCTATAGAGGGTCATATTGGGGTCATATTTTCAGATCACTTTGAACCAGTCTTAGAATAATGACTTTAATGATGCTTATATCCCATTTTCGAAGAAAAAAAATTAAAAAGTGCGAAAAACCAGGGTGCCCCCCATCGAAAAAAAATCCTAAATGGCCACCAAATTGGCCAAAAATCATAGTTTTTTGCCAGTTGTGGCAATAACCATGTTTTTGGCCTGCAAGGCTTCATTCTATTCAACTCATCCCACCACAACTTTTTGTTTTCTCGATATGCAGTTTTGCTTAAATTGGACTGTGAGGGCACTTCCCAAAAAGTACCATCATAATTTGGAAGTTTTAAATTTAACTGGTGAGACCATCATCGGAATTGTTGATTCATCTTTTCCTTGAAGGTTAGAGCTGTTGCATGCTGTGTACCATTTCCCCGTGGCATCAATTTAAAATTTGATGAAAACACTCTCATTGGAATATACAGGGGTCAACGAACTCTTAGGTGTGGGTTTACTTTTTTATGACATTAAAAAGGCCTACTACAGTTTTTCAAATGCAAACTCACCACGGGTAAGGCAAATTGTTCTGCAAGTGTGTCATAATTTTAAAACAACTTTTTTAAGTAAAAAAAACTCACCATTTTCAATCGGATGCGCCATTTTTGGGAAAGGGGAAGTGCGCTCAGCGCTCAATTTTAAGCCAAAAAACAGCATTTTCAAGAAAATAAAGGATATGGTGAGATGAAAGTGAATAGAATGATTCCTAATACCCAAAAACATGATGGGTATTACCACCAAAATTATTGCAATTGAACTAAAAATTTGGAGGCCATTTGGATTTTTTTCGATGGGGCACACTGGTTTTCCAACTTTTGATTTTTTTCTTCGAAAGTGGAATCAGGGTGATGAAAGTCATCAAGTGAGCCTGGGTTCGAAGTGTTGAAACATTGACCTTGTATAGCCCACCTCTACTACGATGTCAAACCAACCATTCGATTTTGCCCCACTGGGTACCGGGGTAACATTATCTAACCAATCATTTTCTAATATTTGGAAGTAATTCTGAAGTTAGGTTGCGTTGTAGAAGTCCTTGAATGCCCTTTCTTAAAATATGGAAGTCAACTCCCCAGAAAGATTCCCCAAGCTAGGTGGAAATTGCGGCAACATGGACCATTACCAAACAGATCAGGAAATCACTATGGATGGTTGCTTATACTAGGATATTGAGAACTGCTTTCAACGTTAGCTGGAAGGACTAGAATCACACAAACGGAACTATATGGTGATCTCCCACCCATCTCAGAGAAGACAGAGGGAGACGTTGGATTTGATGGAAATTGTAATAGAAGTAGAGAAGGAAATAGTTCGATCTCATATCTAGGAGACTCAACATGGACATCGGAAATGGCTGTCCTACAAACACAAAAAAAAACTTACCTATATTGACCCTCTGGTTAAGGATGCTGGTCTTACTACTGAAGAACTTTCAACAGCCATGACTAGCAGGATCCACTTGGATAGAACGTAGGAGCTGACCGAGGGTTGGTGAAGTGAGTAAGTGGGGAGTCAGTGAGTCCGTCAGTTCAGTCTCAATACACACTCTGATAACGTGATTGGTCCAGCAGCAGCAGACTGGGGTGGCCAGGGGCCCCTCCCTTATTAAATTTGACTTGATTGATTCGGCATTGGGCTTAGTGAACAATAAAACCAATGTGAAGTATTGAAAATTGTTCAAGAGTGCCACGTGGCCCTCCACTTTGAAAATCATTCAATCTTCGAAAAAGGGTCTAGAATAGCACAAAATGGAAGTTTCAGAAGATATGGTAATTAAAGTTTATGAAATTATTGTATGAATGTTTATTTTATTGTTTCAATTTTTTCCCTACTACAATTCCTTTTGTTTAAACTTGAATCTAAATGAAGTACCCATAACAGAGATGATTAATAAGCATGGAAATAAGTGGTAATATGTCATGGCAAAATAAAATACATGGTAATTATTTTATCAAAAGTTCTTCTTTTTGTGTTGTCTGCAAGAATTGCAAAAGGGACATAGGGGGATACTCTGGTCTGTGTGTGGTTATGTGGCAAATGTTACCGTAGGGGCACAATAATGTAACTTAGTGGAAAGAAGGGGTGGAGGTGAACCTGTTTGGTGAGGTGACATGTTGGTGGCCTCATGGACTTTGTTGACTTCATGTGATCTTTGACCGGCCAAAATGTTAACCCTTTCTACAAGGCTTGGGTATCAAGTTATCTGGGAGTCTGCACAAAGGCGTTGATAATGATTTAAGGCCAACAAAAAATTGTTGTATTGAGTAACCCGCCCCGAATGCCTAATTTTGAAAATCAAGGCCCTGTAGGGTATACCTACCCTAATTTTTTTTATGATTTTCAAAATCTTATTTTTCAAGGTGTTTTACTGAGTTGTAACTTGATTTTCTCAATTATTTTTTGTTCTGGTTTAACTTTGGCAATTTCTCTTTAAGATTTCAATAATAAGAGTCAAAAGTCTTAACATTAAGGCAAGAGTCCATATGTACCCCTCTTTGAAGTTCTACATGTAACACATTCTTTTTTATTTTTGGCCTTAGGGTTAGGGATTTGTTAGTGTAAGGCCCTAAATAAAAGCATTTGTTTCCTGTACCATTGTGAAGGGGGTAACATATGGACCTCTTTCAATTTTAATTAACATTTGCATAACTATGATGTGATGATTTATTTGCAGTAATGCCATTATAAAAAAAAAACTGCCCACCCTACCCTATTTGAAATTTATTGTTACTCCAATACAACAATTTTTTTTGTGGCCTAAACTTGTGCAAGGAAGCGAGTTAAAGAGTTATCGACCGATATATATGTTGGTAATTATTTTGGGAAAATTACATAGCTTATGCAAATGAGTAATTAATATGCAAAAATTGGATAATCGCTGTATTTTTGAAATGGTTACATTTGATAGGGCAAAATTCCTTAACTGAACGAAAACCATTATGGTGCACATCTTGTTTGCCATGGAAAGTTCATGATACAGGTGGCTTAGGTCCATGCAAATGAGATAATTACATATTCTTTGATAAAAAAATTATCTTTCTACTGACAACTACTATGCATTGGTGTGTGAATCATATGGAGGGGGAAAATGTTGGGGTGAATTGGGGAGGGGGCAGGGTGGGGTGGGGTAGAGGGAGGGGTCAGGGTGGGGTGAATCGGGAGGGGGAAAGGGGGGATCAGGGGGGGAGGGTGGGGTGACCCTCATGTAACCTTGGTGCCTAGGTGGACCTCATGTGACATTGGTGCCCTCATGGACCTTGGTGAACAGGAGGGGAGGGTTGGGGGTTGGGGAGGGGGTGGGGTGTGGGAGGAGGGATTGAAGGTAGGGGTGCATCGGGGAGGGGGCAGGGAGTGGTGCGTCAGGGAGGGAAAGGGTTGGTGTGCATCATGGGGGAGGGGGTGGGGTGACCTTGGTGACCTCATTGACCCTTGGTGACCTCATTGGACCTTTGTGACCCCATTGAACCCTTGGTGAACATGAGGGGGGTGAGGGTGGTGTTACCATGTGACCTTGTGAACCTCGTTGACCTTGGTGACCTAATGGTGAACCTTGGTGACATGAGGTGGTGGGTGACCTCATGTGGCACGTTGTGTGACCTGGTGACCTCATGTACCTTGGTGCCTTCATGTGACCTGGAACAGAGGGGTGGGTGACCTAATGTACCTTGTGTGACCTTGGTTACTTGTGACCACTGGTGACCTCATGTGGCCTTGTGACCTCATGTGAACCTTGGTGACCTCATGTACCCTTGGTGAGGGGTGGGTGCCCTCATGTGACCATTGTAGTGACCAATGGACCTTGGTGACCTCATGTGAACTTGGTGTCCTCGTGAACCCATGTGACTCGTTGACCTCATGTACCCCTTGGGACCTCATGGACCGATGTGAACATGAGGGGTGGGGTGACCTCATGTGACCTTGGTGAACTCATGTGACCTTGTGACCCTGTGTGACCCCATCTGACCTTGGTGATTCACATGTGACCTTGGTGACCTCGGGGGACCTTGGTGACTTCATGTGACCTCAGTGACCTGGTTACATTTATAGACTAAAAGTTTATAAGTCAAGTATAGACTAAACGTTGATAGACCTATGCCTCTGAAGCTCCAAGGCGACCTGCTAACTGCCTGATATGGAGCTTGTTGAGGTTGGGTCCAACATTCCACTTAGCTTTAAGGCCTTCCATGCAGGCAGACTGGCTTATGGACTAAACAACACGGCATTTTCAGGGGTACTGCCCCTTCGACCCCCGGCATGGGTATACCCCCTGCGCTGCGGCGTGGGTGATTCACAGGTTTCAGGTTTTTTAAGAAGAGTGACTGGCATCTCTGCTTATGAGTTAGTAATTTGCAGGCAAGGTATCTAGGTCATTTGTGGTTATGCAAAACTTATCAAAGTTTGTATCTTTGCAGTTGGTTATAGGAGAATTCCGGGAGAAGAAGTCATTTGTCGTGTAGTTATCATTGCCCGCATTTTCTCTACAAGATTGTGGTTCAGAATCATGTCTTCATTTGGAATTCATTGTTCACATGTGTATGCATAGTGGAATCTTGCTGTGAACTGTAACACTTAAGGTGTTTGGCAGCGATTGTTGTGACCAAACGTTAGAGCGTACAGCATTCAATTTAGCACCCAATTGCAGCGCCAAAGTTACGAATATTTTTATGTGCGCAGTCTTCCCTACTGTAGAGCTTGCCATTTCGAGCCCTCTGTCCTCCTAGTGTTCTTGCATGCCATGCAGTCGTTAGGCAAAACCCCTCCCCTAGAGGAGACATCTCCTCAGTAGTTCCACCTCTTCCTACCAACATCAGGCTATTGCGTCTCTGGTCCTTTCTGCCTTATGCACCAGACAAGCTTGGGGTCCTGGCCTTGCACTTCTTAGGCCTATCTGTGGATGTAAGGTTGCTCAGGGCTTGGGCGAGACCTAGTAGGGGGCAATGACTGTCATCGCTTCTTTCCTGTTGAGATACACAAGGCTTGAGAGGGTATGGACACGCCAATTTAATGGGGTGATGGGTGTTGCTCTTGTACACTCCTCGATGCTTCCGGGTCTGGTCGTGGATGCGGACAGAGCTAGTAAGCTCCTGTGTGGTGAGGGCATGGGCCCCGCAGTTTACTCCCGGTTTATGGAAGAGGAGTTGACCCGGTTAGTACTAGGTGAGGATGCGGATCTTTGGAGGTAGCTAGCTTCTCTCTTGACTCACCAACTATCTTGTTGAGATATTGAGGATGCAAAACCTGGTCAAACACATGCCTTTGAGGTGTCTTGTGGCTTGTCCTGGCTATAGACACACTAGGAAGAATCGATGCTTGCATTATGCGTCTGAATTCCGCTTCACTGACATGGGCTGTGCCGCGAACGCCTCTCAGTGCCATAAGTGCACAGTTCTACATCTATCTAATAGCCGAAGCTAGGAAGGACAAGTGTGGAGTTTTTGATGCGGATGTCGGCTGCATTCGTCTGGTTCCCAGCTCAAATTCAACAGGGGCTCTTCCTCCAGTGGGTTGGCCGCCGTATACAAGTAACCAATCTCCTGCAAGTTTTTTTATTGGGGTACAGAATCGATGTGAAGGTGCGCTAACACGATCTGAGCCCAATTCCGACGATGTTGAGGACTTGAGGAAGGGCCAGAGGCCGATCTCTGATGAGGTCTGCCAAAGCCAAAACTAGAGGTGGCATGGCAGAATCGAGTTCGTTGCAGCTCCTCCCAATCAGACCGTGAAGTTGACCAGAATTCCTCTAGAAAAGAACCAGGTCTGCTGGACAAATTTGAGAACATTCGGCCACAAGAAGGTCATGTCCATTTTTCTTTTCTCCCTTCAGGAATGGTTTTTTGATCGTTCTGTTGGCCTACTCTCAATCTCAAGCCACCCTAACCCTAAGCCACCTTCATTCAAACCAAAGAA